>CM055103.1:57339704-57490877 GCA_029204225.1 Diphasiastrum complanatum
ATTTGCTACAACAACAACATCGTCATCGACATGTTGGTTATTATCGAAGATTTATCCAGAATCATGCCTATATTGCTGCAGCCTTACCTGTGAAGATTATTAAAATATTATCTTCCTATCTCGAGTTTGGGGTCATGTCCATGATAATTTCCACTAGATTTCATGTTGTACATATAAGGAGTGTGAATTGAGCACATATCCTTCTAGTGTAGCTCGGATTTGAGTTAGAAAGGTTCAATTGTAATGACATGCAGATGTTTTGATAGCATGCAAAGTCTTACTGTATGCATGCAAGCCACATGCAATCAGTGCATGCAACATGCAAAGTAGTTTCTGTGATCTACACATGTCTAGGCAATTTTATGAGTTGACATGCAGTACATGCACCATACGTGCATGCAGTTACACATGTGGATCTCTGGTAGGTGAATAGTTCAGTTAAGTGGACTTTCCATGCAACTCCACTCTAGGAATTCGAGTCTCTCTCATGTAGAAAAAGTTGGGCATGTTTTGCCATATTGTGAATATTGAGATTTTGGTGTTTTGGACTCATTCTCTCTCTACCCGAGTTTTCTATGTATGATTTTCTCTCTCTACCCGAGAGCAGCCTCTTTCTCCCATACAGAACACTTAGAATTATTTCTGACATTCATTTCTCATAGTGAAGAGTTAGATTTTTTCATCAGATGTATGCCATTGTGCTCTTGCCTTAGATTTTTCAAGCATATTGTTCTTTGATCAATTTGTGCAATCACAACACCTCAGTAAGATCTTGTAGGGTGTGTGGTGAAGTTCACATGTGCTAAAAACTTCACATGGTATCAGAGCTCCATGCTTTGAAGAGGTGAGGGTATATACATCAGATCATCAGTGTTTTTGCTTGTAGGAGCTCAGATTTTGGAGAAGGATTCAAACTCGCTGAGAAACAAGCAATATGTGGATCATAAGTGGATCAAATCAAGGCTGATCTAATCCAGTGGAGCTTTGTACGGACAGAGAACTCACACGTGTGAAATCAGCCCTCATTAATGAGTGCTACTTCTCAAGGAATGATCCAAATTTGATGTTCTATAGCTTGTTGGATAGGTATTGGAGAGTAGAATGTGTTGCTCTTGTTTCTAAATCAATTTGATTTGTTTTTAGAAGAGTTTTAGGCAATCAGAGAGTTTGAGAGGGTACTCAACTCGTGGGATATGCCAAAGTGAGCACACATTTGTCTTTTTCACATTTTTCATCAATTTTCACTGTCAATCAAGTAGGATTAAATAGAACTGAGTGTTATGAGTCTTAGACTTTTCATTTCACACATATTATTGTGTTTGAGTTGAAAGTAAGTTCCGAGAGAGTTATTCAGTACATTGAAACTCGTGGGAGAGATAGACTTCTTGCTTGCGTGTGCTTCTTCTTTTGTGACTGAAGCAAGATCCAAATTCAAGATAGATTGATTTTCTGTATTGAGAATTTGTTCTCACATCTATTGCTAGATTTCATAGGGTGGATTAACATTTGTGTTAGATCCTAGATTGAGATAGCAAGCAGTATCCTTTCAACTCCATATTTTTTTATCATTACTAGAATTTCTCACCAAGAAGATGTCTTCATCTGGTTCACATTTCTTAGAGCATAGTGAGAGATTAACATCTTTCAATTATGCAATGTGGAAGATCAGAATGGAATCATTGTTGATTCTACAGGATGTAATGGATATTGTGAGTGGAGTTGAAGAAGAACCTGCTGCACCTAATGAAGCTGCAGCATTCCACAAAAGAACCAGAATTGCCCTTCATTTTATAAAAATGAATGTATCCAATGAAGTGTTAAGAGAGATCATTACATGCACCACTGCCAAGGAAGCTTGGGATAGTCTAAAAACAATCTATGAAATCAAAAATACTTCTAGATTTCTTACACTTAGAAACCAAATATTTCTAAGTTATCAGAGAGTAGATGAGAGTGCTTCATCATATGTCATGAGAGTTAAGGATCTTCATCAAGAGTTAGCTGGTATTAGTGATGCTCTTAAGAACACTGAACTTGTTCAAGTAGTCCTAAATGGGCTTAGAGATGAGTATGACAATATTGTGCAGACTTATGCTGTCAGAGAGGATCTTCCATCCTTGGAGACACTGCAAGGTGTTCTCATTGCTGAAGAAAGCAGGCAAGAGAATGGAAGGTGAAACTTCCTATCATGCACTTTTTATTTCAGATGAAGAGCCTAAAGATGTCCAAGAAGCTTTTCAATCCAAGAAGTGGGTTGAAGCAATGACCCAAGAATTTGAAGCCTTGATGTCAAATAACACATGGGAGCTTGTGGAGCCACCAAACAACATGCATGTGATCGGATGTAAATGGGTATTCAAAATCAAGTATAATCATGATGGATCTATCAATAAGTATAAAACAAGACTTTGTGCTAAAGGCTACTCTCAGATTAAAGGTCTTAATTATGAAGATACCTTTGCACCAGTTGCAAAGATGGTAACAATTCGAATATTCATCTCTCTTGCATATTTTCACAAATGGAGTATGTTCCAGTTTGATGTTTCTAATGCATTTCTCAATGGTTACCTTGAGAGGAGATTTATATGGAGCAACCTCCGGGTTTTGTGAAGGAAGGTGATGAATCAAAAGTTTGTCTTTTGTTCAAAAGTCTGTATGGACTGAAACAGGCACCAAGGTCTTGGTATGCAAGGCTCAATTCTTATCTCATATCACTCGGATTTTGTCTAAGTGAATATGACCCTTCTCTGTATTATAAGTTTGTAGATAACTTTGTAATTATTCTTCTCATCTATGTAGATGATATCATTCTTTGTGGAAACAATGAGAAGTTAGTTGAAGAAACTAAGCATGCACTTGGTACTGAGTTTAAAATGCAGGACTTAGAAGTTCTTCACTATATTCTAGACCTTGAAATAGATTTTTGGAAAGGTCATGCATTTATAAGCCAAAGTAGATATGCAATTTCCATGCTCAGGAAATTTCATATGGAGAACTGTAAAGGCATAGATACACCTATGGAGCACACTGTAAAAGTTCCTATTAAAGATGATGAAAAATCCTTTGAGGACATCACTCTTTATAGGAGTCTTATTGGCTCACTTATTTGGTTAACAGTGACTAGGCCTGATCTAAGCTTTTGTGTTCATAAGCTAAGTCAACACATGCAGGATCCAAAGTTATATCATTGGAAGTTGGCTAAAAGAGTCTTGAGGTATATATCTTCTACCTTGGATTATGGACTATACTATGAAGGAGAAGTTCTGACTTTGATTGCTTTTTCAGATTCAGATTTTGCAGGAGACAGGTTGGATAGGAAATCCACAAGTGCTTACACTATATTTCTTGGAGGAAATTTGGTTTCTTGGATGTCAAAGAAGCAGACAACTATTTCCTTATCATCCTGTGAAGGTGAATACAAATCTCTTACAACCACAACAAAGGAAGTTTTATGGATCAAAAGGCTACTTTTGGAGCTTAAGTGTTATGCAAATGAAGATTTACCAATTATCAAGAATAATAACATTTCTGCTCAGGCTCTTGCAAATAACCCAGTCTTTCATGCAAGGAGCAAGCATATTGAAGTAACTCATCATTTTGTAAGAGAAAAAGTCATTGGAGGATAGATCTCATTGGAGCATGTTTCATCTTCAGATTGTGTTGTAGATCTTCTCACCAAGCCTCTACTCAAGAATGTCTTTATGAAGATGTGGTCGAACCTTGGCCTAATTTTGAAATCTATGTTGATAGGAACATAAATTTTAAGGAGGAGTGTGAAGATTATTAAAATATTATCTTCCTATCTCGAGTTTGGGGTCATGTCCATGATAATTTCCACTAGATTTCATGTTGTACATATAAGGAGTGTGAATTGAGCACATATCCTTCTAGTGTAGCTCGGATTTGAGTTAGATAGGTTCAATTGTAATGACATGCAGATGTTTTGATAGCATGCAAAGTCCTACTGTATGCATGCAAGCCACATGCAATCAGTGCATGCAACATGCAAAGTTGTTTCTGTGATACACATGTCTAGGCAATTTTATGAGTTGACATGCAATACATGCACCATACATGCATGTAGTTACACATGTGGTTCTCTGGTAGGTGAATTAGTTCAATTAAGTGGACTTTCCATGCAACTCCACTATAGGAATTCGAGTCTCTCTCATGTAGGAAAAGCTGGGCATGTTTTGCCATATTGTGAATATTGAGATTTTGGTGTTTTGGACTCATTCTCTCTCTACCCAAGTTTTCTATGTATAATTTTCTCTCTCTACTCGAGAGCAGCCTCTTTTTTCCATACTAAACACTTAGAATTATTTCTAACATTCATTTCTCATAGTGAGGAGTTAGATTTTTTCATCAGATGTATGCCATTGTGCTCTTGCCTTAGATTTTTCAAGCATATTGTTCTTTGATCAATCTTGCAATTACAACACCTTAGTAAGATCCTGTAGGGTGTGTGGTGAAGTTCACACGTGCTAAAAACTTCACATTGCTCAGTTAGTTAAGAAGTATGTTGCTTTTGTGGGTTTGAGAAATGGAAATTATCAGCTCTAATACCACATCTGTTGACGTTTTGGATTGATGTCAACTGATGAAAAAAAAATTCTTATTAACAGGATCATGGATTACTTAGAGAATGGAGTTTCTGAGCTGTTCTTTTGTGTTTAACCAGATTATCAGTGTAGGAGTCTTAGACTGCCGTGAAAGAGAGATTGCAAGAAATGATTAGGCGTCTGTGACAGCCATGCAATCTTCCTAATACTGATAATCTGATATGAAGAGAATGTAAAATTAATCTAGACGTCAGAGACAGCCATACATTTCTCTTATAATAATGTTTGTGTAAGAGGAGTGAGAGTTATTATCATTCAACAATAATGCGATGGTGTAGGACAATAGTGAATCTGTATAATAATGTTGTGAACACAACGATCAGATCATAATACAATTGCACTGATAAGCGTGTGATCCTACTTACAGATTCAAACCAATTGCTAAAGTTCTAAATATATATATCTCTTTCTATATAATCACTAACTCTAAGGAGTCAGCTACTGAAAACCCCATTTTGATTGTTGTATCTCTGTCATCTACTGTTGTATCTACCTCCTTGTCATCAATCACTCATTTTTACACATATATATATCAATTGGAAGATCTTGTATTGTTCTATTTTATGTTTACAAGATCGCTTAACAGCTGATTAACTGACTAATTAGAATAGTTGTTATAGGAGCGTGAAGACGTAGACAGTCTGTACTGTGTATTTCTACAGAGTGTCGCCTGTGTAGTATCCTGTGTAAAACTGTAGTGTCGGATTTTTTGCTTTTTTGTCGCCTGTCGAAAACTGCATGTTAAAATGCAGTGTCGCATTTTTCGCAAAAAGTGGCGCTTTTCTGGAAGTGTCTAAATGGCCCAAAAACAACTTACATAAGTGTCTCTAAACACTTAGTTTCTCAAGAAGGTAAAAAAGAAGTGATAGTGTCGGGTGTCGAATTTTTCGCCTGTTGAAAAACCTAAGTAAATATGCAGACTGTAGCAACTATTAGTTCATATATGCAAACTGTTAAAAAAACAGTTCATTTTTTGTAGGTTTCATTTGAGAGAGTTAAAATTAGAGAAGGAAGAAGGGTTGTTGGGATGAGTAGGAGTTAGATTAAATTCCAACACTCCCCCTTAAGCTAATTGCTACGAATCTAAACTACAATTGAGATTTATCATATCTACTAAAGTAGAATGTTTATTTCTAGACAATGGCTTTGTCAAAATATCAGCCAACATGTTGTCTATATGACAGTAACTGAGTACAACATCTTTATTCTGAACTTTCTCTCTAAGAAAATGAAATTGAACTTCTATATGCTTAGTTCTATTATGACTTCGTGGGTTCAGAGATAGAACTATGCAGCTCTAATTGTCGCACTAGAGTATTGTTGGACCAATCTGTGGGAATTGCAGATCCTACAACAGCCTCCTTAGCCAAATTATCTCCTTCACTGCTGATGTAGCTGCAACATATTCGGATTCTGTAGAGGACAACGAAATGTATTTTAGCTTTCTGCTATTCCATGAAATGAGTCCTCCTACAAGGAACAAATATAACCTGATGTGGATTTTCTGGTATCCACGTCTCCTACCCAATCGAAATCTAAATAGGTGGTCAGTGTGAGTGCAGCTTCCATATTGCCATTATAGCTCAAAGCATAGTGTTTTGTAGCTTGAATGTACTTCAGTACACTTTGCAGAGCTTTCCAATGTTGTAAGCCTAGATTGGACATGTATTGAGATAGTGTGCTTACTGCATATGCTAGATCAGGTCATGTCCAGATCATAGAATACATTATAGATCTTATGATGGACTAATAAGGATACCTACACATTTCTTGTTGATCTGCTTGAGTTTTGGGACACATGTATTTGGACAGCTTAGATCCTGAATTCATAGGTCTGTCTATGGGCTTGTAGTCCTCCATGCCATATCTGCAAAGTACATTTATTAAATAGGATTCTTGGCTTATAGCGATCCTTCTGCTTGCACGATCTCTGCTGATTTCCATGCCAAGAAGGTAATGGACTGGGCCTAAATCAGTCATCTCAAACTTTGATGAAAGCAGAGATATGGTTTCTAGTAAAAACTGATTTGAATTGTTGTAATTAAGGAATTATTAACATATAATGCTATTATAGCATAGCTTGCCCTTTACACTTGAGATATACATTAGAGTCTGTGGAACAAGAAGTGAAATTGTGTTGCAATGATTCTTTCATACCAGGCCCTAGGAGCTTGCTTAAGATCATATAATGCCTTATGCAATTTGCATACCAAATGTTCCTTGCCTTGAAGGATGTAACCTTCTGGTTGATAAATGAATATGTCTTCTTGTATATATCCGTGAAGGAATGTTGTCTGGACGTCCGTCTGGTGAATGTCCAAATCCTATGTAGCAGTTATAGCCAGCAAGGTGCGAATAGATTGATGCTTTACCACTGGACTGAAGGTGTCAGTGTAATCTATTCCATAGACTTGCTCAAAACCTTTAACCACTGAACGAGCTTTCCATTTGGATATTGATCCATTTGGATTGAGCTTTAGTTTGAAAATTCATTTAGAGTCAATAGGTTTTATACCTTCAAGAGGATTGACAAGACTCCAGGTCTTGTTCTTCATCAAGGAATGGTACTCAGCATCCATGATAGCTTTCCATTCGTCTGCATTGGGCATTGACAGTGCTTCTGCAATAGTGGCAAGTTCATCATGACTGATGAATGCCTGAGGGACAAAACGATCGAGTTGCTGTTGTTGTTGTTGTCTTGCAGACCTTCAAACTGCCGGTGCTTGAGTGGATGTTTCTCCTGGGTGAATGACTAGGATAGCTTCAGCTTGTGGTCGAACAGTCATGGGTCTAGGCCCATCGATGGTAAATGGAGCTGTTGGGACAAACTCCTGAATTTAAATATTCGTAGGTCAATGCCTATCAATGGAGAATGGAGCTGCTATGACAGACTCCTGCATTGGCTACTTCTGCTTAAAATCATGAAACTTGTCTTCAAGAAAGACAACATCATGACTGAGATCTGACCTGTATCAACATCATAGATACATTTTGTGATGTTGAATAGCCGATAAAGATATACTTACAACTTATTGAGTCTAATTTCTTTCTTAGATCAGAGGGTATCTAAGCATAGCAGAGACATCCAAATACACATAGGTGTTTTGTTTGTAGTCATAGTAGGCTTCAAATGGTGTCTTGGAATCGACTATCTTAGTGCTAGAATAATTTTGCAGATAGCGGGCTGTAAAAATTGTTTCTGCCCAAAATTTCTAAGGTAATTGAGCGTTGACAATCATGGATCATGCAGCTTCCAGCTTTCGCTCAACTACGCCATTCTACTGTGGAGTGTAGTTGTTTGTGAACTAATGGTGCATGCCACATGATGAAAGGTAGTCCGCTATTTCATTTGATAAGTACTCTCCCCCTGAATCAGACCGTAGGGCCTTGATTCTCTGACCAGTTTGATTCTCAGCATATTGCTTGAATTCTATGAAGCAATTGAATGCTTCTGACTTGTTCTTTATGAACATGACTCTGGTAGATCAGGAGTAGTCGTCAATGAATGTAATAAAATATAGAGCTTGATCCAAGGAAGTTACGCTCATAGGACCACATAGGTCACTGTGAATCAGTTACAGAATGGACTTCGCTCTCCTGGCCTGTCCTCTTGGAAATTTAGTTCTAGCTTGTTTCCCTAGTAAATAATTTTCACAAATATTCTAATTAGCTGTAGAAACAACATTGATATTCATATTCTTGACCATTTTGTTATGATGTATGTACAAGATCGAACGCATGTTTAAGTGACCTATCTTTGATGCCAAACATGAGCATCTGTACTACTCACAAAAAGTGCATAATCGTGACTCAGAATGTATAAATTTTCTTCTATGTGTGCAGAGAGGATTCCATTGGAATTCTCATCAATAATAGTACATCGACTAGCAATAAACAAAGCTCTATAGCCTTGATCAGTGATCTTGCTAATAGATCTTCTTCTCCATCCCATACTCTACAAGAAGTACCTTTATAGGCTTGGATGTATTCTGTATAAAAGCCAAGTGCCTCTTCAATTGCATAAGTTGCTGCCATACAACCCTCTGGCCTAGTTAAATTTTTCACATATTGTTTTACAGGTTTCATGATTCTTTCGAATGGATACATCCATCGCGAACTAACAGGCCCACAAATTCTAATCTCCTCTACAAGGTGGACAACAAGATGTGTCATAATATCAAAAAATGATGGTGGAAAAGATCTTTCTAAAACACAAAGTGTTGTAACCACTTCTAGCTGTAGAGATTCTAGTTTTGATGGGGGGCTATAGTTCGTGCACATATCATTCTAAAAAAATGATTGTTAACTTGGGTACGTAAAGTACACCATCTAACTGTTTGGCCTTCGACTTTGTGTGAACTTGAGTCGCCAAAGAAAATGTACTTTGAATCTATTGTTGTGAGAGTAGGAAACGGGTTCTTACATGGTGTCATGTGTTGTGAAGCACCTGAATCAAGATACCATTGATAGACATCTCTACTAGGTTGGTCTTGTACCCTCAGTGCCTTGTCATCCTCTTGGGAATTTTTGACAAACTCGGAACCTCCGTCTTGGTGTTGTTGCATCCTCTTGGGAATTTTTGACAAAGTCGGAACCTCCGTCTTGGTGTTGTTGTGCTTAAGGATGCGACAATCCTTAATGTCGTAGTTTGATCTTTTGCAATATTTGCAAAAGAGTCTGGTCTTGGATGATTGTTGTTGACGACTCTGCTACTTGTTTTGCCTTGATTGCTTTTCAGTGATAAGAATTAATTTCCTTGCGCTCATCAAGAAGAATCAATGTCTATCAGATTCTGTTTTGTAGAATCTATTTGCTAACCTCTGTCAGATAAGTTGTCTTATATTATCTTGTTGCTTGGAAGATAAAGTATCTCTTACATTCTCAGACCTTGACCAAATCATTTCACAATTGGTGTTACTGGATGCCGGTCTAATTCAATATCTTTGGATAACCAGCTATGTCATTGTAGTAAAATGTTTTGAATATTACGTTTATCACCTCTCCATCACCCTTTGTACACTTATCAATCTAAAAGAGCAGATTTGATAAACCTTTTATTCTACAGATTTTGTGGAAATCTATAACTACTAGGCTACCACATAACTTGGCACCGATGCCAGGGAGACGAATTTGCCTTTGTGATTTTTTTTTAAGTGTACTAAGTCTTCGAATCTTATTCATGTAATACATGCCAAAAGATCAGTTGCAAGTAACTCTTGAACAGAAACATTTAGAATGCACTCAACGATTAGAAGCTTATCGAAAGGCACGTGATTTGTATTTTCAAAATTTGTGAATTCACCAATAAGAACCAGATTAAGTCCTGACGCCACCCACATCCACCAAAACCAAATACGATTTCTTTAAGGGATTGTCATCTGAGGATGCGAACAATTACTTGTCCCAGTTTGAGTCTATCATTATAGCTAACAAAGCGCATACGGACAAGGACAAAGTTAGGATACTACCAAATCTTCTGCGTAAACAAGCAAGGATCTGGTATAGCCAGTTAGTTTCAAAAATGGTTAATACTTGGAATGCGTTGAAGTCAGCATTCTTTAAATAGTTTAGGGAGATAGGATATTCCACTAGACTGTTAGCTTGGCTTAATTCTGTGGAGAAAAAGTTGAAGGAGTTGCTCAAGAAATATACTCATCGAGTTAAGATCCTCATCTGACCAACCAACCTAATCAAGCACCCAGAGGTAGAACGATTCCTCATCTGTTTATCTTTGATTCTGAGTACACTTTCAGATTCCAAAGGTACATTGAGCGATAAGTCCTCCAAATGGATAAAATCTTAATATATCTAGTTGTCATCATCATATAAACTAAATTTAAGCAGTCGACCAATCATGAAGATAAAGTTCAAAAACTAGCAAATCAACCTTTTAACTTTCACATTTACCCTGAAAATCAATCCTTAGTTTGACTTCAATATCAAATAAGTACTTAGATATGGAATAATTCTCAAATTATCTATCTCTACACTAAAGTACTATATCGACCTTTAGAAGTACACTAAGATATAAATTTTCCTATTGGGTCTGATTCTCTCCAATCTAGTAACATCATTTTTATGTAACCTCAATTTACATGACTCCCTGGGTGAAAAGCCACCTTCATTGGAAATCAATATTTAAAAGTTAAAGATCCAAACAATTATAGTCCAAGCCTATCCACAATTTCTTGCAGACCTGTCATAAATGCTTCTTGGTACAAATACACTTAGAATTTTATCAGAACTAAGGTACAAAAATTCATCCTACCAAAATCTCTTAGGAGATCCAACAAGATAAAAATGACTTTAACTCAATCCTAAGTGCCTTTGATACTCACTTGAGTTAAGTGCTCTATTTCTAGCAACACATGCAAGGAAATAGCAACCATTCAATCTTGATAGATTTAACTGCTCCTAATTAACCAAAGATTTTAGGCTGAAAATAGTACTCAAGCATTCCTTGACTACAATTTATAGTAGAATTTTATCCACGAAATTAAGCAAATTCCTCATGAGTAAACAAATTACTGAATGAAAATGCTTGTGAGATTTACACAATCTCAAGTATGTGCAAGAGTAAACAAATTTAGATTGACTGATCTAGATTCTTAACTCTCTCAATTGATCAAGAAATACGCATCTCTTAAGAATCATCATATTTTTATATAATCTTCTAATGATGTTTAAGTATCAATTTATGATCGATGCATCAATCATAAACATTTAGAATCTTATAATTCGTCAATCATAATTATAGGATTCCAAAACCATACTTCATCATTAAAAAAACTATTGGAGTATATGCACAACATAGAGAAGAGAGTTCCCCAAGGATGGTTGGGGCTATGGGGGCTCGAGCGCCTACCCATAGCTATGCACCAATCACCCTTGGAGAGAGAGAGAGAGAGAGAGAGAGAGAGAGAGAGAGAGAGAGAGAGAGAGAGAGAGAGAGAGAGAGAGAGAGAGAGAGAGAGAGAGAGAGAGAGAGAGAGCTAAAAGAAGAGAGCTTTATTAAGAAGAATAGAAGACATGTACAATGAAAAATGGCCTCCTTATATAGTTGAGGAGGGAGGGCCATCTTAGCTCTCATTGGCCTATTTACAATGGCATCCTAGCCCTTCAAACTAAATGAACTTCACTCTAATGGTTCATCAAGAAAAGGGCCAAACTCACATGACTCATGTGAGTTTGAGAGATTCCCTTTTAACTTAGAACCTTATGAACTTGACTTTGGGCCTTTTAATTAATTTATTCTACTAAGGCCCAAAGTCCTTTTATTCAAGTTCTATTTATCCGATTTGCGTGGTCACTGAGTCGGTCTTATACACGCAGGAAGCTGGTGCCCTCGCACTTATTATTCTAACTGTACAATGTACTGTGGTGGAGCCTACTAGTTAAGGCTTGGTCAACAGTATTTTAAGTGGTGGAACCCACTTGTTTATTATCGTACAGGAAATACCCACAACAGGGTCCACAGCCCAAAGTAGTGTCGGTCCCTCGGCACTAGGCTGCAACTATCGTGAAGGGGCGCTATTGTCGGATTTTTTATTGCTGGGACATGGGCGCTTCAAGAAAAGCATGGATGGAATTTGCTTACGTAAAACCTGATGCCTTATTGGATGATGGCGATCAGCAAGAATTTGGACTTGCCAGATTTTCAATAATACCCATAAGGGTCTGGTGGATGATTCCGAATAATCTTGTTCATCACCAATTGGGTAATTGAGGCATTCCATCAGAGTCTCCCAAGATAAAACTGGATCCTCATAGATTGGTGCAACTGGTCCCAATGTCATGGACTCCCCCAAATCATAATGTGCATATGACATGCTTGCTCGACTCTCTTGTCTGTCTAGATATTCGTGGTATGCGATAACCTGACGACTTTCCTCAGCAATCAATATCATAGATTTGGGACAAGCCTTTGTCATTGTAGGTGCTGGTTCTTGCTGTACAATTCCTGGTTCTTGTTGTACAATTGGCCGTTTTGGGCTTGGATTCCCTGGATTTGGCCATCTAAGCAATGTGATGTCCTGATGTAACTTTGTGGTGGCCAGATGTTGAGTGGAACATTCCAACTTTGGTTGGATCTTGCTTATGATTGGCGTTGAAATCAAAGGACAATCTCCCACCTTAGTCTTTCCTTTCTCAATGGACTGCTCTGTTGAAGGTGGTACAGATGGATCGTTGTGTTGACTGGTAGTCAGTTTGCTTCAAGTTGCGTGGTTGACGTGAGGCCACTTTGTAATTCATCCGCCAGAAGTTGTTGCAGCATTTGTCTAATGAGGCTTGGTAAAATCTGTTGGATTGCATCTGTTGCCAATTTCTTGACTTTTTTCGCTACCCCTGGTTGGATAGATTTTACCCACTCTGTCTTCTGTGGTGCTGGTGATTCACGTGTGGCCGTGTCAACTTGTCTTAGGATCTTTCTCTCATTCCTTCCATCTACATCTGCTTCGTAACCAGGTGGCACTAGAAGTTTGTGTTTGTAGTGCAGCTTCTCGGTTGGTGGATTTGCATGGTCATATGTAGGTTGCCGATTCAAGCAGGTAGGAGTCATAACGGCTTTTTTTGGATCTCTTAGTGGACAACCACGACATGGGTGATTGATGCCGCATTGTTCACACCCAGGATAAAAGGAGGACATATCATTTTGGTGTGGACATTCTGATCTACGATGTTTACCTCCACATCCGAAACATTGTACCGTGTGTAAGATTCCGTCACCTCTCAATTGATGCGTGTACACCGGTATCAGGTATCCTTTGATCCCTTCCATGGAATATAGTGGTGAGCCAGTTTGAAATTCCCCTACCTGGGATGATCTGCTCGCTGATATAACCAATACTTCCACCAAACCTTGCCTAGCCACTAGAGAAGATTCTGAAAGTCCTGAGACCGATCCACTTTCTTTGGAGGAGTGATCTGATGGCAAGCTAGATGGCAAGCTAGATGGCATAGATGAGGATTTTGTTGATTGATTTTCCATCTCCAGAATTCCCTTATTGGCTTGATTTCGTAATCTTGGATTCCGAACTGGACATTGAGGTGTTGGATGTTTTCCAAAACAATAATGGCACTGGTCCAATGGTCGAATCTTCCAATTGGCATTTCGTGGTCATGGGAGGTAATCAGATTGACTGCACATCTCATCTTTGTCACTGACAACTTGCATCTAATCGTCCGTACTGCTAGTACTTTGGCTAGCGTTGTCTGTGGCATCTTGTGGATTAGATGCTCTATCATCTCTGATTGTTTGAATGTTGGATATGGGCTGTGATGGTGTGTGCAAGATCTGTGCTTCTGCAATAGCAGCTGCCTTACAAAGTTCTTTTGGACTGGTATATAATGTAAAGGGTGGCATACCAATCTTCATCTCGTGCGATAATCCGGCATAGAAAATTGCCATTTTTTGGTGACTAGGAAGACCGGAATTCCAATCTGCCGCCATCTTGGCAAATCGTGCAGTGTAGCCCTTGAGAGTTTCTTCAGAAAGCATCGAGATTTGGGCAAGCTGCTCATACATTGCCATGGCCTGTTGTGTGCAAGATGAAGATGATATGGAGTGGTGTGGTGATGTACGAGAGAGAGATTGGGGGATGCAGTTTTTGAAATGTATATGAGGGAATTGATGATGAGGAGATGGAAGAGGAAAAGGCATGATGAACAAAGCAGAATTATTCCATCGTCTAGAACGTTCATGGTTTGGGCAAAGGTAGATTTTATAAATAATTTCAATTATGCCCTTCTAGCGAAAGTCTTATGATGAGGGATGACAATTGAAAAAGCACTTATGTAGGTTTTTTGGCAAAGGGTTAGTTTTGCTTCAAAAACTACTTTTCGGCACCTCTCCGCAAGTTTATAGAAGGATTTATTAATACCAACTATAACTCTTTTTAGCCTTGGCGGTCTTGGGAGGAGTCTATCAAAGACAAAGTCACTCACCAAGAGGCTTGGCCTAGAATTATTATAATATTTTTTATAGAAAAGGGCCTTCGACAGTCGTGGGAGGAGCTATCAGAGATAGGGTCAATTCCCAACGAGGCTAATGGACTAATTCATATTTTTTTTTTTTAAAGAAAAAGGCCTTCGACAGTCGTGGGAGGAGCTATCAGAGATAGGGTCACTTCCCAACAAGGCTAATGGCCTAATTTGTATTTTTTTTTTTATAGAAAAAGTCCTTCGACAGTCGTGGGAGGAGCTATCAGAGATAGAGTCGCTTCCAAATGAGGCTAATGGCCCAATTCACTTCTTTTTTTTTTAATTTAATTCAAAAAGAAAAATAAAAAATACACTGAGCACCTCTAAAAAGTCTAAAAATGAGCTATGATGAGTACCGAAAACTTAATAAAATAAAACCAAGAAAAACGTTCATAGGTGCCTAATCTCCATGAAGAAAGGGCAAAAAAAAAAATAATAATAATAATAAAGTAAAAAACACCTTAAATTATCTCTTTGTATAGGTCGGGCTACCGGGTGACTAGGAAGGTCAGAGCGAAAAAGGGGAGTGAGGTGGACGCGGGCTAGGAGAAGACAAGGGCGGGAAGGGACCGAGGGTAGGGCACAGAGCTGTAGGCAAGGGGGGCAAGGGGGCGGATCAGGGCAGTGGAGCAGTAGCAATCGAGGAGCAAGCAGCGAGAAGGGCGAGGAGGGCTTGGAATTGAGAGAGACATGTGGAGGTCAGAGCGGGAAGGGAGGTAAGCAAGGCAGCAGGAGGAGAGCGCAAATGGAGGTGAGTGGAAGGAGCGAGAAGGGGGAGGGAAGGGAGCCGGAAGGGAAAGGGACAGCAGGCGAGAGAGGAAGCGGCGGAGCAGAAGGAGGGAGCGGAGTAGCAGGCAGGTAGGGAAGGGCAGCAAGTGAGGGAGGGAGCAGAAAAGTAGAAGGAGGGAGCGGAAGGGAGGTGAAGGGGGCGGGTGAGGAGAGAGCGAGAGAGAGGAGCGAAAGGGGCAACAAGCGAGGGAGGGTGCGAGAAGGAGGAGGGGAGAGCAGTAGCGAGAGAGGGTGCGGAGGAGTAGCAAGCGAGGGAGGGAGCGAGAAGGGGGAGGAGAAGGGAGCACCCAGCGAGGGAAGGAGGGAGGGAGGGAGGGAGGGAGGAAGGGAGCGAGAAGGGGGAGGGGAGAGCCGGGAGCAAGAAGGGGGTGCGAAAGGGGGAGGGAAGAGCAGGGAGGGAAAGGGGGAGGGAAGAGAGAGATTTGTGTTTTTATTTTTATTTTTTATTCTTTTGTGGAAAACAAGGTTAAGAGGCGTTTAGAAAGGGATTTTTTTTTTTTTCAAAAAAAGAGGGTTGATGCATAGCAAATTTGAGATTACTGCAATACAAAACTAAGAACACTTTTTAAACAGGGAAAGTTTTCTCAAAAAAACGTGAACTAAAGTCATAACAATGGGCAATTTGGAAAAACCTTAATGAAAATTAACTACACAATATATAGCTTACTACTTAAAAAAACAAAACTAATCTTTTGAGAGCTTGGGTTTTTTTTTTTTTATGGAAATGGAAGATTTCGGAGAATGGGAAAAAGAGGAGGTGAGAGGGAGGGAGTAGAAAAGAGTGGAGAGAGGAGTGAAAAAGAGAAAGGCAGCTATGCGGTGAGCAACATTGGTGCTCCCCGACAACGGTGCCACTGCCGTCGATTGTAGTATATGGGTCCATTCACTGGGAGCCGCCCGTGCGCACCTGCATAGCAACAGAGAGAGAAGGGAGGTAGAGAGAGGAGATAGAGAGAGTGATGAGAGAGAGAGTGTAGAGAGAGGAGAGAGGAGAGAGATAGAGATCTAGAGAGAGGAGAGAAGAGAGAGAGTAAGGAGAGATTAGAGAGAGAAGAGAGTTCCCCAAAGATGGTTGGGGCTATGGGGGCTCGAGCGCCTAACCATAGCTATGCACCAATCACCCTTGGAGAGAGAGAGAGAGAGAGAGAGAGAGAGAGAGAGAGAGAGAGAGAGAGAGAGAGAGAGAGAGAGAGAGAGAGAGAGAGAGAGATAAAAGAAGAGAGCTTTATTAAGAAGAATAGAAGATATGTACAATGGAAAATGGCCTCCTTATATAGTTGAGGAGGGAGGGCCATCTTGGCTCTCATTGGCCTATTTACAATGGCATCCTAGCCCTTCAAACTAAATGAACTTCAATCTAATGATTCATTAGAAAAAGGGCTAAACTCACATGATTCATGTGAGTTTGAGAGATTTCCTTTTAACTTAGAACTTTATGAACTTGACTTTGGGCTTTTTAATTAATTTATTCTACTAAGGCCCAAAGTCCTTTTATTCAAGTTCTATTTATCCGATTTGCGTGGTCACTGGGTCGGTCTTATACATGCAGAAAGCCGGTGCCCTCGTACTATTCTTCTAACTGTACAATGTATTGTGGTGGGGCCCACTAGTTAAGGCTTGGCCAATAGTATTTTAAGTGGTGGAACCCACTTTTTTATTATTGTACAAGAAATACCCACAACATCTTCACACTGCTTATTTATCCAATTAACTTCTAAACAAGAGTAATCCAATTACTCAAGTCAATTGTAAATGATTCGGAAATCTTAGTTGTCTAGGTATGGAATTCATATATTCTGGACACATTTAGTTCCTCATCCAAACCATCGATAAGTTAATGAATTATCCTTTCAACAAAAAGATCCATTAACCTGCAAGTAACTGTTTCACACAGTACTTGTCATATGTCTATGCACTCTGACTAGTTTAAGTATATGATATATACTCAGTACATAGGAAACACATAGCAGATCCACAAGATTAAGATGCACATAAACAACATATCCAACCACGTTCCTATACATAGACATAGGCTATAAACTGGCATATATCCATAATCTGCATATGTTACTCACATAACCCACTAAGAATCTTGCAACTCAGCTACAACCAAACTCTATTTCTCATGAGTAAATAACATATATGGGAAATCTTTGAAGTGAATAATTCCACATCACAAGTTTTCCAACCATCTAACTCTTATTAACAAAATTTCTTCAACCAATCAGCCTACATCAGGTCTTAGTATACAAACCAAGATTAGGCTAACTTATACAGACATCTTTGGACAAAAAGTTAAGATTAAAGCTTTATTCCTCTGATCCAATCCATAATAAAATGGTACTTGGGAACAACTAGTAAACCTTAATTTATTATTTACCACTACTTCTCATATTCATGAGTATCTCACAACTCAATATTCCCAAAACTCCTCCAGTTCTAGAGTATTCAAAATAATCACTTAGAGAGTTCCTCTATTTCAACTAGATAGTTCTACCTTTGCACACATACTAGAATTTTTTTCAAAAATCTATGCAACTGGCTAATTCATTGAAAGTGTTATTCCTATCTTTTCTTCTCCCCGGTTTTATAAGAAATTCCATAATTTCAATTAAAAAGTTCTCAAGAGACAACGTATAAGATATCAAAGATTTGAAAAAGTTAGTAATTAGTATTTAATACTATTACACACCGGACTTTTTCCTCAAAAGCATAGAATATCTTATCTCGAGTGATAGAAATATCACATCTCAATAATCAACTATCAATTAGAGATACACATTTGGGTTTAGGAAGTCTAAACTACACTGAATCAATTGAAAACATCAATAGATTCTGAGCCATACTCACAAATCATATATGGAAGTATAATTTCATATAACTTTATTAGTGCTTCAAAACCAAGTTCTACATTGGAAGGGATTATATGAATCTCAATCCAATTGTCTCTTATTTAAGAAATTTCTAAAAAGTAGATGTTTAACATAATAGAGAAATAGATTTAAGGGCTTCCAAATTTTGTAAATAATGAGGTACCATTTTGGGATCAATCTATATCTCATAATTTCCCAAAATTACCAGAACAAAAAACCAATGGATTTCACTGTTAGTATGGCCATTACAAAAATTACTAACCATCAATCTACAAATCATTCTCACCCAAGAAATCCCCTTTCGAATCACTGATGTCCCTTACCACCAGCTTTTCCTCCAAGAATTCTCTACATCTAGATTTGTTTTGCCCAAAAAGTTAAAAAGACTAAGGCTGACTAATTTCAACTCAGTAAGTTCTGAAAGGATTCTGAAACATCCGACACGCATCAGACATGACATATAGTGATTTCTAAGAAAATTAGGTTTTTTACTCAAATTGCCTAAAAACTGAAAAATCAGCTTTTTGAACTAAAATTGTTAAAAATAGCTTCATGCGTGAAATTTTCTCTGATCAATCTACTGAACACCCATGTACCATGCATCCAAACATGCATACAAGTTTATCTATACATTTTCATCAACAAAAAAACACTGCACTGAGTTACATGCATGCATGCATCAAAACATTACCAAAAATTTGCAAATTTTCCACTAGTGTATATTCTCTCCCAAGAGGAGGAAATATTCCTCTTAGGATCCCCATGCAACCTGGAATAGCAATTGACCTCCTATTCTTGCATTATAGCAGTCATACACCATGCAAGTGCTCCTATGTCCCATTATAAATCTAGGACCTCACATGATTATTATTACTTTACTGGGCTAAGCCTAGAATGACGAGGCATAACTAATAACCACATACACTAGAGTGACCGGCTATCGTCAGGAATTATTCCAAATTCCTCATACTAGACATGGACGTAACAACATGACTACTCACCTAGAATAGATCCACAAAACCCCTTCTTTGCCCTCTAGATTCGACCACTTAGGGAGGCACAGAAAGGTTCCAACAAATAGTGAGAGCATCGATGCATATTCAAATAGCTCTACTAATGAGGTTAGATGTCAATATCATACAACAAGCCAAATGCAAGGCTATGCTTCATGATGATGCTTCAACTTCTGCTGCTAATAGCAACAAGATAATTACCTTTGCCATAGAAAAGTTCCATATATAGAGTAATGAAAATTTAAGAAAGTTCACCACCGATCTCACAACTACAATATATCAAAAACTAAAAAGGTTACAGCTTGGTCAAACCCAATAACCACCCGCATACCCTAGATGAGAATATATATGGTACTCTCATTGTGTAGGAAATCATACTAGAAATGATTGTCCCCAATTGAAACAAAAATTTAAAGTAGCCTGCAAGTTATTGTCATATTTGCAACCTAAGCAATCATGATATCAATACTACCTTAGAAACCAAATTGCTTGACCTTATAATCCAGTAGCATACAATCCACCTCCATTGGCACAACATCAAGGTGCCTTACCCAACCACCACCAAGATTGGATTTACCACCCATTTTGCTTAAAACATGAGGAATGGTCATGCAAAGCCCACCTGCACCAACAACTAAGCTTAGTAGAAGTAAGCAACTATCCCTATTTAGGTAGATACACTAGAAGGATACACTAGAAGATAT
The DNA here is from genome assembly GCA_029204225.1 of Diphasiastrum complanatum. Classification (NCBI taxonomy): domain Eukaryota; kingdom Viridiplantae; phylum Streptophyta; class Lycopodiopsida; order Lycopodiales; family Lycopodiaceae; genus Diphasiastrum; species Diphasiastrum complanatum. The sequence goes on from CM055103.1 coordinate 57,359,687, forward strand.
TCATGTGCAAATGGTGAGCTGATTTCAATATTACCAATCAACTCTACACTACAACATTTAGAGCTCTTATCAAGTGTTATAAATGTCAAGAGAATCATTGGATTCTTTATTGCCCTCATAAGCCTTAAGGCAATTTTGTAACCCCTTGCCAAGATTGAGGGAATGGGCATGCATATTTGAAATGTCCATTGTGAAAGGATAAATAAGAGATTGAAAGAAGAGCAACCACATCGCTCGATTTGATAATTGTGGTTAGTTGCCAAAGATACCAAACATGTCGGTGTTTGTTCAAATGAGAGTGAAAAAATGCCAAGACCAAGAGCCAACCATGCACACCAATCTGAAGGTCATTAGTGACTCCTCTAGATCTTTATATATCAGAGAGTACCCGAATCCAATGATTGACCAAAGTAGTTTTTGGTGCATAAACTAATGGATAATTGAAGCATAGGGCCAACACCTTGCCAAGGAGGCAATTCCAAATTTTGACGTTGTTGTCTGATTCTGGGAACGACATGGAATGTTCTAAAATATGGCAAGAGGCTTCTACAATGAGCCCAAACACTACATAACTGAAGTAGAGAGTCGGAAGTATTAGAAACAGGCGACCAGTTGGCATCCTGCATGTGTGAGTCCGACATTGGGCCTTAGGCTAATAAGTGCCATGGAGCACAATTATTAATTAAATAAAGTATTTTAAACTTAGCTTTTGTAAAGTTCCTAATTTGGGAAACACAACTTGTCTTCAAGAAACACAAAGCAATTTTGACAGTCAGGATCGTGATCTTGATGGAACTTCAATAGCCAATCAGAGTGAAAGAGACTCACCTCTCAAATCTATAAGAGAGAGCCATTTTGCTTGTATTGATTATCTTCTACTCTTCCTAAAAAACCATGTTCATTCTCTCTCTCTCTCTCTCTCTCTCTCTCTCTCTCTCTCTCTCTCTCTCTCTCTCTCTCTCTCTCTCTCTCTCTCTCTCTCTCTCTCTCTCTCTCTCTCTCTCTCTCTCTCTCTCTCTCTCTCTCTCTCTCTCTCTCTCTCTCTCTCTCTCTCTCTCTCTCTCTCTCTCTCTCTCTCTCTCTCTCTCTCATCAACAATATCATGGAGTGATCATTAAGAACCATCAGTAGGATTTCTTTCATCGTTCACCTCCCTTGAAAAGATCAGCCTCTTGAGGAGAAGATCTAGAGCCCAAGATACCTAGATAAGAACAAATAAACAAAACCAAGAATCAAAGATGAACCGCGCACAAATCTAGGCTATTTCACGATTAGATACGAATTAGGAAGCCTAGATTCCCACTCCTATTTTGTCGTTTACACTCTCCCCATTGGATCGAAGCCCAATACTACACACGACTACTCACCCGGAATAGATCCAAAACCCCTTCTTCGTGACAATCTCTTGTGCATCTTGGAAAAGGAACGTGTGCAAAAAGTACAAAAAGGACCAATCTGATCCTCAAGAGGGATTGGTTGTCAGATTATTTGATCTATCAATCTACTTCAGATTAAGATCAATTCTAGACACAAAATCCTAACAAGAACAATCATTAATTGAAGGTAAGTGTACTTTATGGTTTCACACGTGTGAAACACTGTCTGAGTACGGACTCCAACCTGAAAATCAAGTACACATTGATAGAACCTCAAAACAATCAAAACAAATGTAGATAAATGGAGAGAATCACTCAAAATTGCTTCCAAAACCAAGATTGGTGTCTCACATTGATTGTGGCCAAATGTGGCTCTATATATACAATAAGTGGGAGCTCGTGGTACTGATCATCCCTCTGATCCCACATGTGTGAAGGTGCTTTGTCATATGATGATTCATCATGCAAAATTGACACTTGGACAAAACCTTCTATTTTGAGCACTTTTGGTCCATTTTCCTTCTATATGGAGATCTACTTGGAAATCTTCTAGAAGTCAAAATTCGCCTACTTTAGCTTATTCCACACATGTGAGTTGTCCTCTACACATGTGATATGACACCTAACCAAAGGATGTGGCTCATGCATCAATAGATTGATGCCATGTGTCATATGTCTAAAAAACTAGTTTTTGGCCTTTTTAGCCACTAGAACTTGAATTAAATCATATGTACAACCTATATGATTATGGTACATGACAAGTACACTATTTTCACACGTGGGAACATGCTCCACACATGTGTGTTTATCTATATACAAGACTTTTGGCCTCTACCAAGCTTATTTTTGCATTTTTCACAGAATGTACAATGGCCCTGGCTAATTATTACTCAAAAAATACGATTGCAATTAGACAATTTGCTCAAGACACATCTGACCTTATGGGAAGAATTGAAATCATATATTAACATAACGAACAAAGATATTTAAAGTAATTCACTCAGATCATGAAGTAGGTGTAAGGTGGGAGAAAAACAAAAAACACAAAAACAAGTAATGCTAACCATCACACATCAAGGTCTCCCACAACCATCAACAATATCATGTCTTCCAAGTTAGTTCAAGTAGAGATTGGTGCACATGGTGGAATCTCTTTTTCACGATTAGACTAGTTGATCAATATGATGTAAACCCTACAGGCTTGGCAAAAGAGGTGCATACCAAGGTAGCCAGTATACGATTTATACTTGACATTATTCTCTTAGACTTACCTAGTTGTCCCCAATATTCCAAAATGCTACTAGAAAGACTTGCTTCACGTATCACAAGCCCTTCATAATAGGGGACATAATGGGATGATTTTTCAAAACAAGGATTCAATTGTGAAGATTGACCAACAGACCAATGATGCATGGTTGCAAGTTCAACAACCACCACCCATTCTGATGAAAAATCAAATGACGGACATCACTATAAGAGAATTGTCATTTGCAATAATTCACAAACCGATGTGGTAAATTGGATTGAGGCTTTGGCATGGTGGATTATTGACAATTTGACATACAAGATCAAGGCCCACCAATGATGAATTCTCTAATGATGTCAACGAAGCCACATATGAAGTAGAGATTTTTCTTCGGGATAAATTTGTTAGGTTCACCAAGGATTCGACCGACGCACACCGACAAGATTCATTGTAGCCAATTGCTAATGCTAAACTTGTTGACCCGAATTTCAAGCCACAAGGTTGCCCAAAAGAAAAATCTATGAAAAATTAAGTGAACATCGAAACAGATGCAATTTAACAAGATAAGTTCTACTTAAGACAGGTCATCTTTCTCTTCAAAGTTGTTCCCTTCACACATCCCATTGTTCCATATGGACATTTCCTCTTACCAAGGAAACTTCTACGGACATATCCATTGTAATAATTTTGGGTGGGTATTGAAATTTTCATGATCGGTCAAGTCCCCTATGCCACCTTCAAATTTCCATATCGCATATTATACAAGCTAGCATATATCAAATTCCCAAATCCAGATATACAAAAATTGTTTGAATCCCTACTTTTTTTCAAAGATAATAATCATTTATTTAAAGACATGATCTTTTTTACATGCAACATGCACATGATTTGAAAAGCTAATACTTTGGTGGTACCCACCAATGTATTTGGGTCACCATGAATAGAATGTCCTAGTAAACATTTTTTAGATTTTTAGTACCAATCAGGTATCGACATAAGCACGTTCATTTTTTTCTCAAAATCAAATAAGCATGTTCATCAGTGGTCATGGATGTCAAGTGGACTTTTTATTTTTTCTCTTGAGGATGTCAAGTGGACTTGTATTGCTAGGGTGATATTAGCTGATTATCAGCCCGTGTTAATATAATAAAATTGTTTGAAGTCACTTTTTGAAGGATAATACTACATTTATTGAAAGGCAAGACCTTTTTAAATGCAATATGCACATGATTTAAAATGCCAATACATCAGTGATCCCACCAGCGTACTTGGAGTACCAAGAATGATATGCATTACATACTTGAATTTTGGGTACCAATAAAAAAATCAATAATAAAATTGATACTGTAGCAACATCCATATTTTTCCCAATCCAAGTATCAATATGAGTATTGTGGGCCAAACCCAGCCCTAGTTGGGTATTGATCCTAGTATCATAGAATCACATGCTAGGTTAAATCAATTTCTTGATACTTGAGTTGATACAGTCATCATGCACCTATGTACCTGCCCAACAATGCATTGTACCTCTCTTTGATCTCAACTATAAAAAAATAGGGCCATCTTTTCAAGCATTGAAGAAAGTAATGTATTTTTGCATACTTGTTCTAAATGCAAGTTTGCGGAAATCCTTGAAGATGGCCAAGTCTTCAATGACTTCAAGTTATTAAACTTAACATATGAACTTTGAAATTATGACATGATTGGTTACCCTTTGCTGGAGATAAGCCGGAAGCCCGTTGCAGACGTTCTTCAAATAAATTGGCTGTCTGAGTTTGTGATTCCAAGGAGACAGCTGTGGGCTTAATTTCCAACAGTTTTACGCTTAAAATGATAAGTCACTTCATCTACATGGCTGGCCCATGTTAAAAAATGATCCTTCTCCCCCTTTCAGTCTACAATTTTACGTGAAGTTGCCTCAAATTGGAGGTAGAACAAAGGGGGAAAGAAATTGACATTCTTGTAGTTCTATTGAGTGTTGCAATGTTCTCAATTTTTCTTAAGAACCATTGGATTCAAATTTTTGAAAATGATAAAATTTGAGACTTGAGGTTTAGATCACAAGCAATAATTTGAGACCTGAGGTTTAGATCACAAGCAATAATTGAGCATTATTCATACCTTCTACTTATCAAAAAGTTAGGTATTTGGTCATAATAGGTGGGTACCTACAGAGAAAGCAGATATTACTTGGGGATTCTTTCAAACTTGATGATTGTTTATAGTGCGAGGATATGTACTTTTAATATTATGGTTTTTATATCGATAGATGTCTATCTATTGATGCCTTGTTGACGGGCTATTTTATATCCTTTTGACCCGATACTCACACAATACTAGCTTTCTCCACCCATTGAGTGGGAGATATTTTTTTAAAAATTTGAGAATAACTTTTTGGGAGTCTTTTTTGAGGTAGAACAAGGCTAAAGAAATTGACATTCTTGTAGTTTTATTGAGTTTTGCAAGGTTATCAGCTTTTATTAAGAACCATTGGATCCAAGTTTTTGAAAATGATAAAATTTGAAAAGTGGAGGTTTAGATCACAAGCAGTAATTGAGCATTGTTCATAGTTCATACCTTCTACTCATCGTAAAATCAGTTTTTCCTTCTTTACAAAGGAAAGGGAAGACCTCCCTGTGCGAAATTTGTGTGCCTCTTCCCTTTTTTTTCATAATTTTTTACGTGCACCTTCCGACATTTGGATGTCGGAAGGTGCATGTATAAAGAATTCTTATTTTTTGGCTCATTTTCCAACCAAAAGGTGCATGTCAAATAAAATTTATGCCAAAAGAAAAAGGAAAAAAAAAAAGTTTTCACATTGAGGAAGGTCACCTCCTCGTTTGCTTCGCCTTCTACCTTAGGCTACTGCTCTCTGCCAATGGCCCTTCCCCAACAGAATGGCCTCAGAGGGTGACCCCCCCCCCCCCCCCCCCCCAACCAGAAAAAAGAAAAACATTAGGTATTTGGTCATAAGTGGTGGGTACCTACAAAGAGACTAAATCGTTCATCCTTGGGGATTCTTTCATGAGTAGCGTGAGGATATGTGAATTTTAATATGTTGGTTGTGTATTGATAGATGTAGATCTATCGATACCCTATTGACGGGCTTTTTTATATCTTTTTAAACGAATACTCACTCGACACTGATCTCCTTCTCCACCCACCGAGTGGGAGATATTTTTTTCCAAATTTGAGAGAACAACTTTTTCATATCTTTTTGAACGAATACTCACACAACGTTGATCTTCTTATCCACCCACGAAGTGGGAGATATTTTTTTTCGAAATTTGAGAGAACGACTTTTTTGGTGTTAGTTTTTTTCAAAATTTGAGAGAATAACCCATCTCAACACGCAAAGTCCTCCACCCATCCCATTCCCCCAGCTTTTGAAAAAAAAAAACAAAAAATACCAAAAACAAAAACAAAAAGGTGAATGGAAGCTTCGGTAGCGCCCCGTCAGGCGGAGTGGGGAATCCTTTAAGGACGTCAGAATATTCGTGGAATATTCCGTCGGTTCTCCCCAAGCAAGGCTTGCTGCTGCTGCTGCTGCTGCTGTTAAGAGAAAAAGGAGAAAAGAGAAGAAAGAGGAGAGGAGACAGCAGAAGAGCAGCGAGAAAGAAGAAGGAATAGCGAGGAAGAGGAGGAGGAGAGGATAGACAGAAGGAGGGGGTAGATCGGAAGGTATAGCAGCTTCTGAAGCCCTCTAGGACGCTGCTGTTGCTGTATCTGCTTCTGCTTCTTCTGCTGCTGCTTCTGGTTTTTGTTCTGCTGCATTCTGCTGTTGAATGGATGCAATGGAGGCTGTGGCTGCGTCAAGCGGATGGATCATGTCCTGGGGGCTCTTGGGAACAGCAGCAGCGGGTGGGATCGCGGCCGCGGTGTACTGGGCGATGTGCATTGCGGGGTCAGCAGAGCGCAGGGGCAAGCGAGCAGTGGAGCTGGGCGGGGGATCGCTGTCACGGGAAGAAGTAGCAGGCAATTACAAAGAATATGCAGCATTCTTTGAAAAGCCGAAGCAGATCGAGAAGCTGGACAATGTGCCCAAGCTGGTGGATACATTCTACAATCTGGTGACAGACATCTATGAATGGGGTTGGGGGCAGAGCTTCCATTTCTCGCCTGCTGTGCCCGGGAAGTCGCACCGGGATCAAACGCGACTGCATGAGGAGAGAGTAGCAGATCTGCTGAAATTAAAGCCAGGGCAGAAGGTGCTGGATGCAGGGTGTGGAGTGGGGGGGCCGATGCGGGCGATCACCGCTCATTCTGGTGCTAATGTGGTAGGCATCACCATCAATGACTACCAGGTGGCAAGGGCTCGGAATCACAACAAGAAGGCGCGGCTGGATCATTTGTGCGAGGTAATATGCGGAAATTTTCTGCAGATGCCTTTTGCTGACAATTTTTTTGATGGTGCTTATTCGATAGAAGCGACATGCCATGCGCCGCAGCTGCGAGAGGTATATGCTGAGATTTACCGCGTGTTGAAGCCAGGGCAGCTTTATGTCACCTATGAATGGGTTACCACTCCCAAATATTCTGCAGATAATCCTGAGCATGTTGAGATCATCCATGGGATCGAGCACGGTGATGCGCTTCCCGGTATGCGAAGCTTCACCCAGATTGTAGAGATTGCAAAAGAAGTTGGTTTTGATGTTTTGGAAAACAGAGATCTGGCTCTTCCTCCGGCGCATCCATGGTGGAAGCGGCTGAAGATGGGACGCCTTGCATATTACCGAAACCATGTGGTGATTGCTCTGCTTTCCTTTCTGGGCATTGCTCCACAGGGCGTGGTGGAGGTGCATGAGATGCTGTTCAAGACGGCACTGTATCTGACTCGCGGAGGAGAGACTGGTATCTTCACTCCAATGCACCTTCTGGTTTGCCGCAAGCCAGCAGTTTCTCAGCGAGAATAGATCCACTAATATATCTCTGTAAGGCTTGTTCGATCCTGAGCGAGGGAGGCATGATCTTCATACCAGTCTTATCCTTCATTTTCAGCGTATGATACTTGTGTTGACAACTCTGCTTGATCATGATCAAATAAAGCCTTCCCTTGCAGATGTATAGACAAGGGTTTGCATTGAAATTGCTGTTAGGGCAACTGAGAAGGAGGAGCCCTTTGCTTGCTTTCTTGCATCAACAATTGCAGGATCATCATTTGTGCTTTTATGCATGGGCAAATTTAATTTTGTAGTTTCTTGTATTTTGCAACTAGTAGAATCATTCCCTTGGATAGATTCCTTCCCTTTTTTAGTGTAATGGTTGTACTTCATATTAAGATTTTGGTGCAGAACAGCATGTCCGACCACTTTATGTCAGGATCGTGTTTTTGTTACCCATGATGGGAATAATGCCAAAGAACAAAACACATCTTACTTCATTTTTTTTTCTTTTGACAAGTTCTTATTTTTAATGGCATGTAAATTCTCATACTGTGCATTCCTCTGATATCAGAGCTCAAGTGGAGCTTCCATCAACTTCTTGAGCTGAATTAGATGCTCGAGGGACACCGTTATTGCTAATAACTCAATGTAAGAATTGACACGGTTTGCTTGTTAATTTATTTATGATCTAAAGTTAGTTTCTTTCGATGACTTTTAGATCTGATTATCACATTTGGTTTGGACACTTTTGAAAATTAATTTGCTCATGAGTAGAAGTAAAGAATAGTTCAGGATCAATGAAATGCTGATTTGAAATCTGGTTATCACCGGCGTCAGAGCCACCTATTCTTTAAGGATTTTGAAGCTCATCTAAGCACCAATTGTAAGGTGAGTACAGTCTGTTGGTGCAATGAATGGGAAGATGCTAACAGATTGGTCCTCTTTGTCATGACATTGGTTTCTGTACAAAAGGGTGGAGGATACTACTTGCTATGATTCTTTGGATTTCTAACAACCATTCGATTAGAATTGAAAAAAGTTACATTGTGAGCAGAATGTCTTAGTTTTTTTCTTGTGGAAGGCATAGTCTTTGTGAATACGACTGGTGATTCAAGGTAGTCGTATAGTGTCCTTACTGCAATATTTTTTTTGTACAGTTGAATATACTCTTTACAGCATTTGGGCCCATTTCAGATTAGTTTGGGTAGTCAATGAGTCAAAATTCACTTAGCTACCTTTCACTTCTTTCCATGTGGCAAGTGGTCACTTCAATCTTGCCTTTTCCCAATACGTTCACTTCACCCCTCATGTGGATACCGTGTGCGTGGCCCATTATAGGTAGCCTTGCCCGGCAGTGAGAACATCATTTGCCAGTCAAATTGGCTTCTTTTTCACTCTTTGATGCTTCCCTGTGGCAGATTCCCTTTTACAAATGTGTGGCCAACATGGAAATACCTTAATGTAGAAAAAAGGCAAGGCACATGGATTCTTGCCTATCAATTTGTAAAGTGATGCTCATACTTGTCTGCTAAAAGGCTATCAAAGTCTGCAGTGAATATATAGCTATGGTGGGAAGTTTTCTCTAGGAGGCAATGGATCGTCTCGATATGAACAATGTGGATGATGGAGGCAATGGTGAAGCTTGAAAGAAGCCCCATTCCCTATTTGAGGAAGAGTTTCGTGACAATCTGCAGAAATGAACTATGTTCGAGACAGCTTCGCGAAAGTTTCGCGACAGTCCAAAAGTTCAACTATTTTAAAACACCCTCGACTTTTCTCGCGAAATGTTTGCGATAGTTCAAAAGTTCAAATATTTTTTAACACCTTCGACTTTGTTCGCGAAAAGTTCGCAAAGAGAGAGAAAATTTCCGAAGGTCATCTATTTTTATGTTAAATTGTTTTAAAGACACCTTCGCCTTTTTAAGGGCACCCTCGCCTTTTTTGCAAAATCGCGAAGAGAGAGAAAAATACCAAAGGTCATCTACTTTGAACGAGGAACGTTCCCAGCCACTTCCCAAATTTGCGAAGTGAGAGAAATCCACTTCCCTTATAAAGCGAAGTGAGAGAATTTACAACGCCCTCGTCCACGTCAACATTCCCTATGGGTTGACAGTATACACTATGTACAGTTGTCACACAAGCCATATACTTCTAAGTACGGTGACAATCATTTATTGTAGTTAATACACGGATGAAATCTATAAATAGATTATGAGACGCATTATTTGAGCCTCCCAATTATGCCGTCAATTTTTGGTTGTAATTGCTATTTGTATTGTGCTTCAATGTAATACAGCAACAGCACGCTTTTATCTGTGTACAACGTAGATGAATGCTTGTTGTGATTGAATGCACTTTCATTGTTGTTTGGTCGCGCTTGTTTACTCACTCTGATCAGAACACAAACGTCTACAACTCCTCAGTTTTTTATCAGACGATGGTTGTCTTTGATGCCTGAGGAACTTGCGATATCATACTGCTCTTCCATTCATTTCAAAACTATACTTCACGTTGAATCTAATTTCAGTAGTACCACATACAAACCATCTCCAATCTCTTCGGTGGACTGTACTCTTGTTTTAGAGTATGAATTAAGTTTTAAGATCCTGTTGGGCAATCAGAACGCATAAAGTTGTAATCATCTTTAGCATAAGCTGTCTATTAGACTGTTTTTGCACCTAGCATTCGATTAGAACGGGAGAGCTGTTCTGCAGTATTCCTGCTCTTTTCTCCGTTCTCATTCTTCCTATCTCCCTTGCCCCATAAAATTGGTATCAGAGCTTCGCTCAAATAAACCGAGAGATTAAGTTTGTTCTATTTGTATATTGTTATCATGTCTCATATAGGTAGCTCTTCATCTTCATCACTCAGTGAAGCTAGAATCATTGACAAATTCAATGGTTCTAACTTCTACATCTGGAAGTTAAAACTTAGAATGATGTTGATAGATAGAGATCTTTGGGATGTAGTAGAAGGTGAAGACCTGAAACCAGAAGATGGTGATCAATTAGAGGATCAAAGATCAGAAGACCTTAGCATGTATCACATTCAATCTGGCCGACTCCCAAATATCTCACGTTACCACGTGCAAAACCTCTAAGGACGCACTGGACTTGTTATCAAGTCTCTATGAGACTCACGATGTAACCACAAGATTACATCTTAGAAGGAAGTTCTTTACTCTTAGCATGTCTGATTCTACTACCATCACTTCTCACATCAACAGCTTCAGTTCTCTGTTAGATCAGTTATCAGTTGTAGGATGTTCTATTCAAGATGATGATGTCGTCATGACCTTGCTTTCTTCTCTTTCAAATTCCTATGAGCACTTTGTGGTGATGATCTCCACACAACCAAACCTCACCCTTCAAAAGGTGATTGGTCATCTTCTTCAAGAAGAAATGCGGAGAAAGACTAGCAGCCTGTCCATCAAAGACAAATCCATGGCTGTATACACCAAGAAGAAAGATCATTCCAAGGGCAAGAATTAGGTGCAGCAGTAACATGATAAGCCTCACACTCAAGGTGAGCATGGTGGACCGCGCAAGAAGCTTTTCTGCAGATATTGCAAGAGAGACAATCACGACATCAAGGAGTGTCATATATGGATCTACAATGAGGCAAAGAAACAACAACAATAGCAGCAGCCATACTCCTCCAACGCGGCCAAATTCAAGGAGAAAGACACACACTTGTTAATGGCTTACAACAGTAGCGAAGATTGTGATAGCTGGTACCTGGACAACGGTGCCACCCAACACATGACCTCTCGCAAGGAATGGTTTACGGAGTACACATCTTACAGCAGAGACCAATATCTACCTCAGAGATTCTAGCACCATATGCGTGGAAGGCAAAGGAGCAGTGAAGATCAACTTCAACAATGATCTGTCCATTTGTGTTCCTAACGTCCTTCATGTTCCTCAGTTGTCAAAGAACCTATTATCAGTCTCTAAGATAACTGATGAGGCTACATTGTTACTTTCTCATCTGAACAGTGTACAATACTCGAGGAAGATACTACTCTGACTACATGCACTAGAGTCGAAAATCTTTACGTACTCTCTAATTCAGTTGCATTAGCTAGCATCTCTAATGAGAATATAAACGACAGTGTTGTTCTGTGGTATAGTCGATTTGGACACGTGAATACAAAATCACTTTCTTATATGCATTGTAATAATTTAGTTGATGGACTAAATTTCCCTTCTTCATTAGATAGAAAATCTTTCTTTTGTGAATCATGCATCTATGGGAAGCACTCTAGAAGCAAGTTTCCAAAATCATATTCCATCAAAACAAAGCATGTATTGGATCTTGTACATAGCGATCTATGTGGGCCAATGCCAACTCTGTCATTAGGAGATGCAATCTATTTTATCACTTTCATAGATGATTATTCTAGATGGTCACGAACTCGGACAGTTCCTGAGAAAGTTTCTATGCCAAACTGTTCCATGACACTAGGCTTGTGCCCATGCCAAAACAGATCCTCACGAACTCGGACAGTTCCTGAGAGGTATGCACCTCAATCATTCTGGACTTCATCAGAAGAACCAAAGAGCCTAGCCGAAGCAATTAACTCCAAGGATGCTGTGAAGTGAAAGCCATGGAAAGCGAGTACAATTCACTTTTGATGAATCAGACCTGGACACTTGACTTCCCTACTCACAAGAGAGTTATTGACAACAAGTGGATCTTCAAGAAGAAGATCAACTCTGATGGTTCCATTGCCAAATGGAAAGCATGGCTGGTGGCTAAAGGATTCACTCAAGTCCAAGGAGTGGATTATCAAGAAATTTTCAATCTTGTCATCAAGATGCAGTCAATCAGAACTCTGATTGCGTTAGCAGCCGCGGAAGACCTCGAAATGCACCAAATGGATGTCAAGACAACATTCCTCAATGGCAATGTCAAAGAGGAGTTGTATACCTTCCAACCGGAAGGATTCGAAGTCAAAGGCCAAGAGCACAAAGTGTGCAAACTGCACAAAGCAATCTATGGTCTGAAACAGGCCACAAGAGCATGGTTCGATAGAATCAACTCTTATCTCATTCAATTGGGATTTGCAAATAATTTAGCTAACTGTAATATTTATTCAAAGCATATGGGCACCAATTCAGTTCACATAGCTCTTTACGTAGATGATGCATTTATTCTGTCTAACGACACTTCTCTACTGTACACTACTAAGAGTGATCTGTCAAAGGAATTTGACATGACTGATTTAGGAGTTGTTCATTCTTTGCTAGGAATTCACATTACTAGAAATAGACTTCACAAGAAGATCTATCTTAGCCAGCAGGCATATCTAAAAGGCATTTTAAAAAAATTTCATATGTTTGATTGCAAACCAATTGATACTCCAATGGATCCAAGTATAGTATTGACTAAATCTTCTTCTGCTGAGATTGATAGTGAAGTACTCGACTTAGCGAAGTACCCTTATCATTCACTAATCGGATTTCTGATGTATGCAATGATGTGTACTAGACCAGATTTAGCATACACTGTCAGCACGTTAAGTCAATTCATGTCTAATCCTAGGATCTCTCATTGGAAGGCATTAAAGAGAGTGATGAGATATATCCAGGGAAGTTTAGATCACATTTTATGTTATAATGGAAATGTTATCGACCCACTCATCTTACAAGGCTAGTCTGACTCAGACTGGGGAGGAACAGTCTCTACCATAAAATCTACCTCCGGGTTCTGTTTCTATCTGGCAGGGGACCGATTTCGTGGAACTCAAGGAAGCAGAAATCAGTCACGCTTTCTTTGACAGAGGTAGAGTACATTGCAACATGTCAAGCTTCAAAAGAAGCTGTATGGATCAGGTTATTACTTCACGACTTGCATCACACTCAGTTCAATGCTACCACCATTCTGTGTGACAATTTGAGCTATAATTCTCTGTCACTGAATCCCAAATTTCATGGCAAATCCAAGCACATAGAAATGCAGTATCACTTCATTCGAGAGAAAGTTTTCTCAAGGCAAGTGATCCTTCAATAGTGCTCCACAACCAAAATGGTCGCAAACATCTTCACCAAAGTGCTTTCCAGGATCAAGCACCAAAAGTTCTTCAACATGCTAAACCTGATGAAGATACCAAGTCACCAACCGCGACCTTAAGGGAGATTGTTGGAAATTAAGCCCACAGCTGTCTCCTTGGAATCACAAACTCAGACAGCCAATTTATTTGAAGAACGTCTGCAACGGGCTTCCGGCTTATCTCCAGCAAAGGGTAACCAATCATGTCATAATTTCAAAGTTCATATGTTAAGTTTAATAACTTGAAGTCATTGAAGACTTGGCCATCTTCAAGGACTTCCGCAAACTTGCATTTAGAACAAGTCTGCAGAAATACATTACTTTCGAGACAATCTACAGAAATGAACTATGTTCAAGACAACTTCGCGAAATGTTCGCGATAGTCCAAAAGTTCAACTATTTTAAAACACCCTCGACTTTTCTCGCGAAATGTTTACGACAATTCAAAAGTTCAAATATTTTTTAACACCTTCGACTTTGTTCGCGAAAAGTTCATCCATAAAACATCCATAAGAGAGTTGTCAAATGAAGAGAGGAGATGCAAAAAGTCCGGAGCAGGGGGAAAAGTCCACAGCAGATATGAAGGACGCTGGATAAAGCAAGATGTCAAGATGCCAAACGCAACTTGAGTGTCGCCCAACCGAGGAAACAGATCTGAATGAGCAACATCCTCCTGGAGAGCCTCACCAAGAAAGCAGAGTTGAAGGAAGCAGACCCAAAAGGAACACCCAAAATACGAATGCCATCCGAAGGAGCAAGGAAACCTTGAGGAGGAACAAAGTCTGGGGGAAGACCTGTTGGAGACCACACTGAACACTTGCGAGTTTGAATAGTGTTGAAACTGAAAACAGATAGAGCGACTAACAAGACGGAGGAGGACTTCGCCAACAGCGATGGGACGGACGCCACTCGAGGCTTTAGACATGGCGATCAAATGAGACGTAGACAAAAGACGTGCGACAGAAGAAGAAATGTGACCAGAGGCGATAAAAGAGCAGACCTGAAAGAGTTGAACAAAGCCACTAGCAGAGTCCTCGGGTGGAAAGCAATCACGAAGGTGTTCATAGACCAAACCGGAGGGACCACCAACAGCAAGACGAGGACTACGATGGAAGGCACAAGAGAAAGAATCACGATCAAGCACCAAGTCAACATCAAACACAAAGTCCTCCACAAACAAGGGAAGAATGCCTTCAGAAGTAGGATGCAGAGCTTGGAGAGCAGCAACAGTATCAACAGAAGAGGGAGCGGGTGTGAGAGGAGCTAAAGCTCGAGCTGCATGAGAATACTCACCAACTTGCCCAAGATGTAGGGTGCGACGAAGGCGACGGTAGAGAGGTGGGGTGCCTTGAGGTTGAGAGTCCTGTGAGTTGCGAGTAGCTGGATGATGACACAAAGTTTGATTTCAATTGTTGAAGATGAGTTGAGGATGATGGTTGCAAAGTAAATCCAAGACATGCTTTCAAAATAGAAAAGATTTCTATACGATTAGTTATTGTCTACTTCAAATTAAAAGCCAATATAGCTTAGATTTTTGAACTTCAATCATCAACTATGGGTTTATTTTTGAAAAATCATTTTTTCTTGTCCTTCATATCTATCCACAACATTTTTTACTCATACATTTAAGAAAAAACATTAGTTGTAGTGGTGCACGTAAAGTGGACTTGTAGCATTTTTGTCTGGTTGTTATTTTTAATGACTCCAAAAATATTTCCAATCCAAAATAATTTTTTTTGTTATTTTTATAAGCTAGATGTGGAATAAGCATATCAACTTGAATTTTATGAAAATCACTACATCAATTCATTCCGATAGCTTTTATAGTTTGTCAATTTTTTCACAAGGCCAAATAAAGATTAGGTTCTTACCTTGCACAAATCATAAAAGGTCAATATTTTTAAGAGTTGTTGAGGATTCACGAGTCTTTTTCAAAGTTGTCATTTTTATCAAGGCTTAAGATACCCAATGTTCTCAGTATTGTGCTACTCATGCTCTAGAGAATATTAGTTACTTGGGGTATTTTTGTTCTAGTGGCTTTATTTAGAGTGCACCATTGCCCATTGCTCATGAAAAATTCACAAATACAAACTATGTAATTGTTAAAATTAACAAAAAAGAAAACCGTAACATAATTGTTGAAATTAATAAAACAAGCTATAGTTGGTGTATGTAGTTTTTTGTAATGTTTATAAATAGATTTCTATGAACTATGCAAAAATTGAACCATTGTTTGCTATTCTCAACATAACAAAAACTTTGAAAAGCTTTGTTGCTACCCTAGAAACCCTGCCCTTCAAGGCGATATTCACCAATCGGACACTTCAAGTTCTTTAGCTGCGTAATGTCCTCACCTCGGGCCACTACATGTACGGTTAGTGAGAACCAATCTTCATTTTGCTATGCTACCATAGCCGAAAGAGAATGAACAAGATTCTTCACTATGCCCAGCATAGTTAAAAACTTTCAATTTTTTGTTTACTATGCTGAGCATAGCAAACTAGTCTTTTGCAGAAACTATTTCATTTAATGTGATATTCATTAGTGGGGTACTTAAAGTTCAGAAAGACATGAATGGTAAAAATGACATTGAAGGGCAAAAAGAAAGGCCTGAATGGTAAAAATGACATTGAAGGGCAAAAAGGCATGAATGGTGAAAATGACGTGGAAGGGCATGGTTTCTTCAAACGGAAGAAACAGTTCAAAGGTTTGGAGTCGCATACTGAGCATAGAACAAAAAAGCTAGGGTTTGTTATGTTGAGGTCTAGATCACGAGACAGGAGCGAGAGAGATGATCTGTGGTTGCCGTGATAGCGCTACTTGGTGCCGCCTTTCCTCTGGTTAGCTATTATCGCATCTTGGCACGATATTGCACTGCTTCACAGTACTTTTGGGGGCTCTGCTGGGTGTGCAGAATGATGAGAATGTGAATTTTGAGCAAACAAAACTTTTACCTTTCAGCAAGCTTGATTTTGTACTAACTTTCATGGATTGTCACGTAATCTTCACTGTAATTCGAAGATGATGCCACGCTCATTTTTAAGTAGCTCACAATCTAGGAAAGCAAGCTGATTGCACACCCGGATGAAGACTTTTGGAAAAGACTATCTACTTGCTGACTTTGGTGCTTGCACACAAAAAAGTGGTAGGTGGCAAGATTGCGTCTGATATTTTGGTGGCTGTAGTAATAGTTGTCGTGAACCTAGCATGCATCCAACATTATTGTCTCTTTTAGCATGATCTTCTTAACAATGTCATCAATGGAAGAGTTTTACAATTATTGTTTGTTTCTACAGATTCCTCCTCTGATTTGTGCATACCAGACCGTTACATAAGCCATCGCGATGATATGATTGCTATCAAAAGTGGTTGGGACGAGTATTGCTTATGGAGTACCTACCTTGAACATCTATATCCACAGAGTAACTGGACAAACAAAAGTGGCATCTGGATATGCGATTGGAAGTGAGACATCCGGAGGACTATCAAAAATTCAGGTGCGAGACCTTAAAGTGGTCAATTCCAAAACAGGGATCTCAATAAGGACTAACGTGGGTAGAGGAGCTTATATCCACAATATCTCAATAGAGAATGTGGAGCTTGTAAATGTTGGAACTGCCATATCGTTGCTAGGATCATCTGGTGAGCATCCAGATGCTAATTACAATGTTGAAGCAGTAGTCCCAAATGTGGGCAGTATTTCTATTCCTAATGGATATGGCAACATGCTAGATCGACCAGGACGACTTCAGGGTATACTAGAGAACCCATTTAAGCGCATTTGTTTTTCTGATATCAACCTACAGACTGGTACAGGTCTGCTCAATACTTGTAAATGCTCTTCTGTAGAAGGTTTTTCTGCAAAGTACCTAAAAATGATCTTCTGTAGAAGGTTCTTCTGCTCAAGTCTCTTCACAGGCTTTCCCTCAGATGTTGAATCGTAACCAGGCTGAGGCTTCCAAATGATTTCCAGCTCTCATAGGTGGTACTTGTCAAAGTTCCCTCTCATGATTATGGGAAGCAAGTTCTCTTCTCCAGGTTATTCGCTTGGCTTCCGTTTGAGGCCATTAGCAAATTCTACGCTCAATTGTTTTCAGTAGTGAGTCTAAAACCATGTAAGCCTCATTGTAAATTTGGCTGAATTTCAAGAAGAGGAGAAGTTGAGGTTTTTGCCTAAGTACGAGTGCAAGCCAAGAGACATAATGTTAATAATGGACATGTAATCACTTGTTGAAGGAAAAAAAACAAAACAACATCAAGCAACCATGAGCCAAAGGTCCTCTTTGGTAGGTTTATCTCCAAGACCTTAATACCAAGCCAAGCTCCGATGCTGAGATCTTACCATCTCCGTTGCTATCAAAAACTCAAAAGACTTTTTGAAGCTTTAAAACTTTTGGAGAACTTTCACTCGTCTCCTTTATAAGGAGAATCCATAAAGGAGGAAGAGCTTGTACAACTAATCTTGAATGGCCTTTGTGTAGATTTCTCTATTTTTTGGATAGTTTTGTGATTGAATATGTCAATGTGATTCAACCTGAATTTATAAGGCTTTATTTGTGAGACATTTGTGTGCTATGAAGTGCTTTTGGTTCAGTATAGGTGGATTCACCCTTCTTGTGAAGTTGAGATCAAGGAGGAGACTAGTTTTGATCAAATCTATAGTAAATTGAGCTAGGTTTGGATCTAGTTTGGATCTTGAAGATTGATCAAGCTCAAGATCATCTTAGATCTTGTTGAGAAATCAGAGAGTGATTCATCTCATGTCCCAAAGAGAGTGGTATAGCTTGTTGTGATCATTTCTTATACAATCTATCTTGTTTCATTGAATCTATAATGAGCAAGTTGTCATCACTTGAATACCTCCAAGGTGTCCTCATGGCCAAGGAGAATAGGAGACAACACTTCAATGCAAGGATGAATAGACTTTCTATTCATGATGGAGATGATCAAGCACTCTTCATCAAGAGCAAGGGCAAGACCAAGAGCAAGGGAACTACATTCAAGAAGAACCAAGCAAAGAATGAAGATCAAGATGGATCTTCAAATTCAAGGTGTCCTCATGGCCAAGGAGAATAGGAGACAACGCTTCAATGCAAAGGATGAACAAACTTTCTATTCATGATGGAAATGATCAAGCACTCTTCATCAAGAGCAAGGACAAGACCAAGAGCAAGGGAACTACATTCAAGAAGAACCAAGCAAAGACTGAAGATCAAGATGGATCTTCAAGTTCAACTCCAAGCAAGACCAAGAAGGACAAGTCCAAGACCAAGTGCTACTATTGTAGCAAGATGGGGCACTATGCCTCTCAATGCTTCAAGAAGAAGCAAGCACAAGGGCAAGAAAATATCAGCCAAGAGGAGGAGAGTCCACAAGAAGATTCACTAATAATTTCAGGCTTCTCTTCATCAAGTTTCAAGGGGGAAGATCCATGGTGGATAGAAGATAGTGGGCAAGTTCTCACATGACAAGCAAGAGGGAGTATGTTTCAACTCTTTTGTCTTATGAAGGGCCTATCAAGTCTATTTTCACAGAAAATGATAATGTTTGCAAGATAGAAGGAGTAGGTTCCGTCCCCTTGTGCTTAGGATGCTCAAAAAGGGTCAATGTTGATGAAGTTTTGTACATTCCTAGCATCACTAGGAATCTACTTAGTGTTAAGCAAATGGTTGATAATGGTTTTTTTGTGCGATTCACTTCAAGTGATTGTTACATAAAGAAGAAAGTCAAAGTTATTGCTAAAGGCACTAGACTTGAGAAGCTTTACAAGTTAGATGCTTTTGTTGACACCAATGTTGTGATGCTAGCCGAGGGGGACAAGTTGTCAAGTTTTGATCTTTGGCACAAAAGGCTTGGACACATCAATCCAATTTCAATGGAGGCTATGTGCAAGGAGGAGCTTGCCTTAGGCCTACCAAGGTTCTTAGCAAAGGAGGAAAAGGTTTTTGAAGCATGTGCACTATCCAAGGCACATAAGAAGGCTTTTTCAAGTTCTATCTCCAAAACATCTCATCCTCTTGAGCTAATACATTCGGATGTTCACTTTGGTAGCACTAAGTCAAATGGTGGATGACTTTTCAAGATATTGTTGGGTTTTCCTACTTTCTTCCAAGGCTCAAGTATATGAAACCTTTGTCAAGTTCAATAATTTTGTTGAGAAGCATCATAATCAAAGCATTAAGATCTTTAGAAGTGATGATGGAGGAGAGTACATCTCCAATAAGTTTAAAGATCTTTGTGAGGAATAGGGAATCAAGAAGAAGCTATCTTGTCCATGTACACCTCAACAAAATGGGGTGGCCGAGAGGAGAAATAGAACATTATGTGAATGTTCTAAAGCCTTGAAATTAGATGCATGCTTGCCAAAGCCATTTTGGGGTAGGTCACTGACTTGTGCATTTGATCAAGAGAGTCTTATGTACACATAATCTATGCCCTCCACTTGAGCATATGCTTTGGCAACTAACCTTGCCTTGTGTTCGCTTATGCTTCCATCTAAATTTAGCTTGAGTTTGAACACCCATTTACATCTTATTACATTCTTAGAAAATCTATCAACAAGGATCCAAGTGCCACTATCCATCAAAGCATTATACTCATCTAGCATAGCTTGATACCATTCTTTTGAACTCAAAGCATCTTCTACTCTTGAAAGTTCATCAAAACTTGACATAAGAGCAAAATAAGTGGATGGATTAACCTCGGCTTGTTTTCCCTTGCATGGATATGTGAGCCTTCTTGTCTCCATTCTTACCCTTGATGATCTTCTAGGTGTGATAGGTTGACTTGGTTCAAGCTCCGCATTAGGCTCCTCAAAATCAGGATCATCTTGATTCTCGACCACTATCCTCTTGATTGTTGAGATGGTTGAGCCATCATCAAGCTTGTGCATCATGCATACATCAAAGATTATATCTCTAGACACCACAAACTTCTCCGAGGATGGAAGATATACCTTGTATCCCTTGCTTGAGTTGCCATACCCGAGCATGATCCTCTTTGTTGATGATGGATCCTCCTTTGTCCTTGTCTCCAAAGGTTCATGCACATAACAAGTGCATCCAAAGACTTTCAAGTGCTTAAGGTTAGGCTTTCTTCCGTACAAAACTTCATAAGGAGTTTTACCATCAATTACTAGAGTTTGAAGATGGTAGATCTAGGTGATCTCCATTATACTTTGGGCATAGAAGTCATTAGAGGGTCTGATTTTATCTTCATTTGTCAAACAAACTATGCTCAAAGTTTGCTAAAGAAGTTTAAGATGCAAGATTGCAAGTATGTAGAAACTCCCATGGAGCAAGATGTAAAATGTCTAAAGAAGATGATGAAAGATCCTTCATAAACATCACTTTGTATAGACAACTTATAGGCTCCTTAACTATTACTAGGCTTGATCTTACCTTTAGTGTATGTATATTGAGTCAACACATGCAAGATCCATTGAACATTCATTGGAAGAAAGCTAAAAGGATCTTGAGATACATCTCGAGTACACTAGACTTTGGTATTCTCTATGGAGGAGATGTAATTGACTTGCATGCCTATAGTGATTTGGATTTTGCAAGTGACAAGAGAGATAGAAGATCAACAAGTGCATATGCAACCTTCATAGATGATGGAGTAGTTTCTTGGCTATCAAAGAAGCAAGAAACAATCTCACTCTCTTCAACCGAGGCCGAGTACAAGACACTTACTACAACAACCAAGGAAGTGCTTTGGATCAAGAGATTATTGGTGGAGCTAAAGATTATGGATCCAAAGGATGTACTATGCTCAGTGGTGGCCTGTTGTGGGTATCTTCTGTATACAAATAAATAAGTGGGTCCCACCACTAAAATATTGTTGAAAATCAACTTAATGCAAAGATTAAGGTATTGATATGTGATAATGAAAGAGAGTACATCTCCAATAGAATGATAAAGTTTTGTAATTCTAATGGCATTAAGAGGGAGTTATCTTGTCCTTATACCCTCAACAAAATGGAGTGGTCGAGAGAAAAAATGGATCTCTTTGTGAGTGTGCTAAAGCCTTAAGGCTAGATACTTATCTACCAGAACCATTTTGGGGTGAGGCAATCACTTGTGCTAACTTCCATTTGAGGCTCTATTTGGAGAAAAGCCAAATCTTAAATATCTAAGAATCTTTGGATCTACATGCTATGTACACCAATCTTTGGATACAAGAAAGAAGGATGATGCCACTTCTATCAAAGGTATATTTTTGGGATATGGTGAGACTAGCAAAGGGTATAGAGTCTTCGATCCCATCACTAAGAAAGTCATATTGAGTAGGGATGTTTTTTTTATGAAGGAAACTCTTGTAAAGTGGATGATAATGCTACTAATAATCTTGACATCAAAGACCATGCTAGGATGGAGGAGGAGCTTCAAAGTGATCAAGAGCTTGAGGATCCAACTCAAGATCCAAGGACTCCAAGAAGATCTACAAGAGCAAGGGCCGACCCATTAAGGCTCACTTATGATGGCAAAGATGATCAAAGAGGGGGGCATTTCATCTTTCCTTACTTCAATGTAGGATGAACCAACTTGCTATGTAGATGCTTGTAAATCAAAAAGTTGTATGAATGCTATGCAGGTGGAGTACGATGCTCTCATGGGGATGCTCTCATGGAGAATCATACTTGGGAGCTTGTTGATCTTCCTCAAGGGAAAAAACCACTTGACTGCAAGTGGGTGTATAGATTGAAGTATAATAAAGATGGATCAATAAATAAGTATAAAGATAGACTTGTAGAAAAAGGTTTCTTGCAAACCAAAGGCATTGATTATGATGAAACTTTTGTTCCTGTGGCTAATCTAGTTAAAATAAGATTGATCATTAGTCTTGCTACTATCTTCAATTGGAAGCGATTTCAACTTCATGTTACAAATGCCTTCCTCAATGGCTACTTGGAGGAAGAGATCTACATGAGGCAACCCGAGGGCTTTATCAAAGAGGAGCATGAAGAAAAAGTGTGTTTTTTTGAAAAAAAAACCTCTATGGAACCAAGAAAGCACGTAGAGCATGGTACTCTAGGCTAAACTCTTTCCTTATCTCCATCAACTTTGTTTTGAGTTCATATGATCTATCATTGTACATTAGATTTCATGATGGAAAGATCATTATACTTGTATTGTATGTTGATGACATTATTTTAAGTGGAAATGATCTAGATGGAATAGGATATGTAAAGGTTGCTTTATCTAAAGAGTTTAAAATGGTTGATCGCGGCCTACTGCACTTCATTCTAGGAATAGAAGTCATAAGAGGATTGGATTTTAGCTTTATATGTCAATCTAAATATGCTACATCCATCCTAGATAGATTTGGAATGAAGAATTGTAAAGGCATTGAGATGGAGCAAAATGTTAAAGCATCTATAAGTGGTGATGAAGCATCCTTCGAGGACATCACTCTCTTTAGAAGGCTTATAGGCTCCTTAATCTATTTGATTATAACTAGACCTGATCTTGTTATAGTGTTGGTAAGTTAAGCCGATTTATGCAATGTCCTCTTGTGTCACATTGTAAGATGGCCAAAAGAGTCCTAAGATATATCTCATCAACTAGGAATTTTGGCATACTCTACAAAGGGACTAATCTTGGCTTAAGAGCCTATAGTGACTCGGATTTTGCAATTGACAAAGTGGATCGAAAGTCTACAAGTGCATTTGCTACTTTCTTGTGTGATGGAGTGGTATCATGGCTTTCAAAGAAGCAAGATACTATTTCCTTATCTTCGATAGAATCCGAGTATAAGGCCTTGACATCAACATGCAAGGAGGTATTATGGCGCAAGAGGCTATTGGTGGAACTTTTTGTCATGGAGGAGGAGGTACCTACAATCTTTGTGATAGCTAATCAGACCAATCACTTGCAACCAAGCCTACATTCCATGCAAGGAGCAAGCATATCGAGATTGCTCATCATTTTGTAAGGGAGAAGGTGCAAGCCAAAGAAATCAAGATCCAACATGTGTCTTCATTGAGTTGCTAGCTGATTTGTTAACTAAATCCTTGCCTAAGGATTCATTTGTTAAGTTGATATCTTTACTTGGAGTAATTGATAAAAGCATCATAGTTTCCAAAGCTAGATTTGAGGAGGAGTGTGAAAAATTGCCTATATTGGCAAATCTAACTATGTCAAATAATGTAAATATGTACATTAGTGGGTCTCACATGTGTGAGGCCATGGAGCCATATGGGAAACCTATATTGGAGTAGATTAGATCATGTCTAAAATGTGGGTCAAGAAAATATGGTAGTGATTCCTACTTTATAGGAGCTAATTCCTATATTTATGGAGTAGGTTGATCAATCTAGCCACCAATATGGCAAGAATCTAGGAATGAAGCTAGAATGGAAAATTAGGGCAAGAAAGCTCAATCAACTTCCTTATTACATGCTGGATTTTTGCCTAACTCGAGGTGGGGAAGAGGCTTTCTATGTATCCAATCCTCCATAGTAATGCCTTTAGATTATTTTTGAGAGCTCATGGGCAAAACTCGGGTTCTACACTATGTACTTTGATTGTTTTTGGATCTCTAAGTAAGAAAAAAGTGTTTTTCACTTTATTTTCAGTCTACAGGCCGTATTGAGTACTGTTTCACACTTGTGTGGGTTGTATTTGCTTTTGATTGATATATGCTAAATTGCTAATCTAGATCTCAAATTCTTGTGTCTAGTTTGTATTTGTTTTATGATCAATCAATCAACCACTCTTGTGAGGCATTAATGCACTCTAAGGTCCAAAGTACTGTACATTGACACTTCTTAGATTGAGAGAAGCTAGAAACTATACTTCTGATTCATTATTTTTACTTGTCATTAGTATCGACAAATGGATTTTCCCAGTCATGCGATATAGGTCATAGACAAACTGAATGTAACTAACTACCACATGTGGAGATATAAAATAAAATTCATCCTACTAGCTATAGAACTATGGGAAGTCATAGAAGGAACAAAGAAAAAGTAAAGGATGACAAAGCCTTTGCTTTATTGATCTTAGATATTCAAGACTCATTGCTTGGTCATGTTTTCAAAGCCCAAAGATTCAAAGAAGTATGCGACATTCTAAACACTCTGTATAATGTTATAGATGGTGCCAGACAAATTATTTCTACGAAACACATTCTTCTCATTAAAAATATTAGAAAATGATTTGGTAATTGATCGTTTGAACACCTTCAAAGATTTGCTTCAACAAATGACTACAATGGGATCTATTGTCCAATATTTAGATGTAGTAGTGACACTACTATCAAGCTTATCTACTTCATGATATGAAAGTTGCATAATAATAGTGTCCACACAAGCAGAGATATCTCTTTTAAGATTTATACCAATGGTGCTACAGGAAGAAGCAAGAAGGACAAATTCAGCTACAACTAGTACCAATTCAAAAATTTTGCCATTGACATCGACTTGACAAAATCGACACTATCGACTGTCGACACTTTCGATTGCCGAATGGTTCCACTCAAAATAGAACTCTTTCTCTACCGAATCTGATACAGACGATGTCACTATTCAAACATGCCACTATACAGTAATTGCTCAGTGTTATGCCCACTGCCCACAGTTCAATTTAGACTCTTCTTGTAAACACTTGCATTGTGTCTAAACACAAGTTTACAAGAACTGATTAGACGATAAGTCTAAACTCTTTCACTTTGTATATATATATAATAGATCAAAATAGGGTAGACAAGTGAATCAATAATCGATCATCAAATCATGTATCAGAATTTGAATAGAAATTCAATTGTATCAGACTATATGAGTTCTTAAAGTTAGATATATCAAGAGAGTGAGAGTTATTCAAGAAACAAAAAGATTGTTTTATCTATCAGTTGCTTTGATCAACTGTATAAAGCTTAGTAGGATCACAGCGCAGCACACAACTATTGTGAACCTGCATTATTCGGGCACAAGATTCCTCTTCGTGATTTGATTGTTGTATTACAACAACCTAATATACTAATTTTCTATTTTTTTCCACATGCTTTAGTCATTGTCGAATGCTCTCTCATTTTTTTCTCTCTCATTGTCTGATGCTATTGTTCCATCGGTTAACAAAGAATATCTGTTGAAGATTGCATGGCTGTCATAGACACCCGACTGTTTGCACTCTTCATGGTTGTCTACAACACCTACCAGACATTCTAGCAAGTTAAACAAATAATCTAAGCAATTGTCTAAATCTCGATAGTTCAATTCAATCCTTATAATTTCATTGTTCCTCTTTTGTCTAGGGAGATAAGTTCGGGCTCACTTTCGTTGCCCTGTCGACTACTTCACATTTCCACAACAACTTTTATGATTTGTACTACATTATTAAAAGATTGAAATACATTTCACTTGTATTTGTTTTGATAATCTTCTAGCAAACCTAGGATGAATTGCCAAAGAGCCAATTTAAAATTGAATGATAGAATCATATTCCATAAATTCTTGGAGACAAGAGTCCAAACCCTTCATTCCAATTTTGTAATTGATGAAATTTTGATAGTAATATGAATCGTTTGCAATCGCAAACAATTTTTTGAGAGTTTTCATGAATTCTCGCTACATAGCCAGTTTTGGTTATAGAGCACACCACCACAATGAAGCCTTACCATGGAAAAACAAAGCAATGCTCTTGATCTTCTTTTCTTCAGAAATTTCGTGTAGATTGAAGTAACTATTCCATTTGGTTAGCTAGCCATCCAACACTATTAAAATTCACAAGCTAGTTTGGACCATTTTTGGTCACATGCATTGTAATTGGCAAGATGGCCATGTAAATAGATGCCACACATGCCAAATAGCATAGGATGATTTTCCAAAGTCTTATTCTACATCCTACATTGTAAAGGAATCTTTGAAATAAGGCCAGAGAGTGCTTAGATAGGGTAGAGATAAAATAGGAGCCAAAAATAGTATGTTTTTTATTGTTTTTGGATCTCGAGATCAAGGACCCTAATTAGGGTGGATCCAATGATCACTTAGATTAGATGTTAGGGTTAGGGTATGAAAAGTACAAAGAAGCCCTAAAATGCTCCGAGCTACTAATGTATAAATATTGTTTTTGTTAAGTAATTTGGATTTGTGAGATTGATTTGGAAGTTCAGGTACTGTACTCTACCTGTGGCAGTTTGTACTTTCACACGTGTGAAGGGAAATGCATGAATTTGAGCCTTCAAGTGGAGTTCAAGCCAAGGTCAAGCTAGGAAACACTAAATTTGTTGGTGTTTTAGCTATAGGATCTCAATTGGATCCATTCAAGGTGCTTCTTCCATCATTTCAAAGGCTTATTAGATTTTATTTGCTGCATTTTCAACATAGTATCAGATCGTTGTTACTTGCAATTTGATTCACTAGCATCATAGATTTTGATCAATTCAAGGCATTGAGTATCTCCATTATTGATCAAATTGGGTTCTTGTAAGATCTGATTCGAAGTTTTTTAGGCTTCTAAAACCAGGTTCTAATCATTTCTTATCCACAAGATCAAATTAGCAAGTTTTACTTGTTTCCTCATATTTGATTGGCGAGTTTTGGAGTCAATCTCAAGCATTGGAGAGATAGAAGGATTGAAGATTTTGGAGTTGATTTAGGTTCTTCTCAGGTGTATGAGAGACCTCCTAAGAATGATTTAGATTCAGGTCAAAGCATTTTGCATTTACTCATCATTAAGATCATTTTTTTGTCAAAATTGTGATCTTGGTAGCTTGTGCTTGGAAGGTAGATTGTTTTGGTTCTTATATAAAGTATCAACCTGATATTATGAGAGTGATTTAGAGTGGCATTTATGTGCAATTAGATCTTATTTTCTCAGGTTGATTGGATCTTTATAAGCCTTGTGAAGTTTAGGTCAAGGAGTCATTTTTTGACCATTTTTCTACATCAAGCAAGCTCGTTTCATTTTGCATTTTTCAATAGAATTGGTTCTTATAATCTGTAAGCGAGCTCTACATTTATCTTTTTCTCTCTATTATATCTCTCTAACTATCTATCTCTCTTTCCATCTTGTATAGCATATTGTTAATAATCTTTGCTTCCTTGGAATCGAACTACCACATGACATAAAAGAAGAATCCACCTCCTTGTCTGTTTGCCTTGTCTTGCCTAGAGGTGTCTTGCCTTGTTTGCCTAGAAATAGGGTTGGAAGGTGGGTGAGAAAAAGTCCCTAAAATTCTTCATTTTCTCTCTCTATTTTAGTTGACCATCATACATCATTGAAAAAGGTAGGAAACAAATTTATCAATCAAGATTTGATTTCAAAATGCACCAAACTTTATGAATTTTCTATCATCCAATGAAGAAAACCACTTAGAAAGTTACTAAGAAGTGAAATAACCTAGTAATCATGATTTTCATCTTGTGATGGCAACATTATTTATTATATAACATGGTATTGAAAGTTAGAATCTAAAGATATGCATAACTAATAACAATGATAATGCTAAAGTATGATATTATGCAAATTGAGTATAATATGCAAACCTTTTGGTCTTTATACATATTTGATATTTTTTTGTCTACACACACACACACACACACACTTTCTCACGTTGTTCCCATATTTAAAGAACAGAGAGATTGATTAATATATTCTGCATGAGAGATGATTAATCTAAACTGTAGTAATCAAAAGGACGTATTATGCTAATTCTAATTGATTCTGGTTGCACATCGCTTTCCTCCGCTGATCCTGTGTATTCAACTTCTACTTCCCGTTCACGCCCTAGTACGAAAGAGGGTTGATGTCACAAATTTGAATTTGCGAAAAATGCGAAGGTCAGCGAAAATGCGCTTTAGGTCAAAAATTGGCTGTGTGTTGCATATTTCCAAAAATGCGAAAAACCCGAAGGTCCGTGAAAATATGTTCTAATTCATATTTCGGCCATGTGTCAGTTTTTCGGGAAATGCGAATTGTGCAAAACTTAGTTCAAATATGCAGATTGTGTGAAAATTAGTTAAAAAATACAGCAGTTCGAAAAATGCAAGGAAAAAATACAAAAGCTTTGACACTTAGAAACTTTAGGTTTCTTCATACATTTCATTCATTTATTTATGCTCTGATGGGTGGTACCTAAGTCATCTAAACCATAAGGCTTGCACTCCAAAAAAGTTTTTTTAAAATTTAAAAACTCCTCAATCAACTTCACCTCCATTTCCAACAGTCAAGATATTCCCTATTACATCCTACGGACGAGATTGGTTACCTCCTCCACAAGGCATGTGTTGGATGAATTGCCTAACCTCATCTTGCACGTGGAAGATTGTTGAATTTCACACGTGTGGACTGTCCACTACATGTACTTGTGATCTCCTAAGGTGTGTAGATGCACCAAGATCAAGACTAGATTGAGATTCAAGATCAATCTTGAATCCTATGGCAAAAACACACTACTACATGCATTAAATCACTTCCAACTCTCACTCACACGTGTGGGAAGTATTCAAAAAATAATCTAAGTAAAAACAAGCTGCTCTCCTCGGGTAGAGAGACAAAATGCATCAAGAGCTCTCGAGTAGAGAGAGAAAGCTAGAAATCCAAAAACTCACAAAATCCATGAAATCACCAAATCAATTGATTTCAAAATGAGGAGTACAATGATAGTAGTAGGTCCACGAGCTACCACTATGCTTAACTATGATTGGACCACATTTTGTCACCTCTTGATCCTATTGGATCATTGATCTATGCACCTCTTAATTCTATTGGACTATATTCAAGCACACCTCAATTTCCTATTGGACCTCACAAGGTTCCACCTCTATATCCTATTGGACCTCTTGGAATTCATCAAACAAAAACTTTACACTTGTCTACACTCTAATTAGCAAGTGTTTAGCCTCTTACTCTATTTTGGCTCAATAGTGGCATTACAAGTGGAAATGCATAATTTGCCATCTATGCCAAATTTATTCCTATCAACATACTACACCTAGATGCTTGATGTAAAAAACATAAGACCCCTATATCTAACATAGATAATCTTTTTCAATTCTTCACACTCCTCCTCAAAAATTATCTATGAAGATTTGAGCATTGATCTTGATATAACTCCAAGATTAGATCTATGCTTGATGAAAGCACTTTTGCTCAAAGGCTTGGTGAGTAGATCGGCAATACAAGAGGACGAGTTGACATGCTCCAAATAGATTTCTCCTCCAATAAGCTTTTCTCTCACAAAATGGTGTGCCACTTCTACGTGCTTGCTTCTTACATGAAATATGAGATTATTGGCAAGATCTTGGGCCGAGATGTTATCACATTTGATCATTGGTAGATCATCCTCCTTGATGCACTTTAGTTCCATTAATAACCTCTTGATCCAAAGCACTTCTTTGGTAGTTGTAGTGAGTGCTTTGTACTCGGCCTCACATGACGAGAGAGATATAGTATCTTGCTTTTTGGAAAGCCAAGATATTAGATTGCCTCCAAGAAAGATAGTGTATGCACTAATAGACTTTCGATCCATCTTGTCACTTGCAAAGTCCGAATCCGAGTAGCCAATAATGGATAGATCTTCACTTTTATAGAGTAGACCATAATCACAAGATGAAGATACATATCTTAGAATCCTCTTGGCCATCTTCCAATGATGGATCTTAGGTTCTTGCATAAATTGACTCAATTTGTGCACACAAAAACTAAGATCGGGCCTAGTAATGGTAAGCCAAATCAAGGAGCCTACAAGACTCCTAAAAAGTGTGATGTCCTCAAAGGATCTTTCATCACCTTTATTAGGATCTTTTACAATTTGCTCCATTGGAGTATCTATGCTCTTAGAATTTTCCATATGGAATTTTTTCAACATAGAGTGAGCATATCTAGATTGGCATATAAAGACATGATTTTCATAAAAATCAATTTCTAGGCCTAGGATGTAATGTATCTCTCCTAGATCTTGCATTTTAAACTCACATCCAAGTGCTAGCTTGGTTTCATCAACTAGCTTGATACAACTTCCACAAAGAATAATGTCATCAACATAAATTAGAAGAATGACAATATTGCTATCAACAAACTTTAGATACATGGAAGGATCATAGTCACTAAGAGTAAATCCTAGTGAGATAAGGAAAGAGTTAAGTCTTGAATACCATGATCTTGGTGCTTGCTTGAGTCCATAAAGACTTTTGAAGAGCAAGCACACTTTGGACTCATCCTTGATGAATCCTTGAGGTTGTTCCATATAGATCTCCTCCTCAAGATAACCATTTAGAAAAGCATTGGATACATCTAATTGGAACACCTTCCACTTGAAAAAACAAGCAAGAGAAATAAGAATTCTTATTGTCACCATCTTTGCAACGGGTGCAAAGGTCTCCTCATAATCAATACCATGGATTTGAGCAAATCCTTTGGCACATAATCTTGCTTTATGCTTGTTGATGGTGCCATCATGATTGAACTTGATCCGAAATACCCACTTGCAACCAATCACATGCTTGTTGGAAGGAGGATCCACAAGCTCCCAAGTATTGTTGGTGATCAATGCATCATACTCTTGCTTCATGGCATCATACCACTCCTTGGTATTGAGTGCCTCTTGTACATTCTTTGGCTCTTCGTGAGAGACATAAAAAACATAATTAGTGGAATCAAGATCCACTTGTTTGCCTTTGTCAACATATGAGAGCCTCTTAGGCTCGGATCTATCTCTCATGGATCTTCTTGGTGAAAAATTCCGAGGAGAGTCTTCTTCAAATCTCGACCCCATCACATCATGATTGTCTTCAAAATCAATAATTGATGATGCATTCATAGATTTCTTGATCTCGGCCTCTTCAAATGATGAGTGTTGATCTTCATGAAAGAAAACATCTCTACTTTCAATAACTTGAGAAGTAGAGAGTATAAAGACTCTATAGGCCTTCTTGGTGGATGAGTATCCAACCATGATCCCTTTGCATGCACTAGGATCTTCCTTCTTCCTTGTTTCCAAGGGAATATGGACAAAGCATAAGCATCCAAAAACTCTAAGGTGATCAACCTTAGGCTTCTTCAAAAATAAGATTTCATATGGTGACTTTCCTCCAAGAGCTATATGTGGGAGCCTATTGCAAAGATAATTTGCACAATTAATGGCTTCTCCCCAAAAATCTTTGGGCAAAGATGCCTCAATTCTCATAGATTTTGCACATTCACATAGAGATCTATTCTTTCTCTCGGCCACTCCATTTTGAGATGGAGAGTAGGCACAAGAAAACTCTCTTTTAATGCCTTCAAGCTCACAAAAGTCTTGAAATTTATTGGAGATATATTCACCACCTCCATCACTTCTAAGAGCTTTAATCTTGAATGATAATTGCTTCTCTACATAAGCTTTGAAAATAAGGAAATGATCAAACACCATAGATTTTGAAGCAAGAAGATATATCCAAGTGAATCTTGTGTAATCATCAATGAAAGTAACAAAACAAGTGGCTCCTCCCTTGCTTGTAGTTGATGAGAAATGCACATCCGAGTGGACTAACTCCAAAGGATGCTTGCTTTTGATAGAAGATCTTGTAAATGGCTTTTTGTGAGATTTAGCAATAGCACAAGCCTCACAAGGCTTGATCTTCTTGGAGAATGACTTTGGCAAGCCAATAGCTTTGGATTCTTTGATCATAGAGAGCATGGATTTGTAGTTGGGATGTCCCAACCTCCTATGCCATAATTCCTCCATAGAGAGCTTGTTCACAAGAGCAACATTACAAGCATTCACATACTCATTTGGATCTAGTTTATAGATTCCACCAAATCTACATCCTAATGCAAGTATCTCATCATTCTTCTTGATAGTGCAAGTATCAACATTGAATTTTACATCAAGGCCATTATCAAGCAATTGGCCAACACTAATAAGATTCTTGGCAAGCATAGGTACATAAAGAGCTCTAGAGAGAGAAAGAACTTTAGAGGATGCAAGCTTCAAGGGAATGTTCCCTATGCCTTCAATAGGACATTCAAAATCATTTGCAGTGTATATTGATTTCTTCACTCCATCATAAGGTGTAATAGAAGAGAAAGAGTCCTTGGAGCTACACATATGTGAAGAGGCTCCACTATCAATATACCATAGGCCGTCCTTCTTGAAAGGAGTAGATGAGAAACTAGAGACCATAAGAGATCCCTTTCCATCACTTGCAATAGTGTCTTCCTTCTCATTGGTAATATTGGATTGCTTGAGTTGATTCTTCTTTTTGAAGCAATTGGTGGCATAATGACCTTTCTTGCCACAATAAAAGCACTTGATCTTCTTCTTCTTCTTGAGCTTGGATGATGAAGCATTAGAGGAATCATCTTCCTCCTCATATTTGTCTTTGGATTTGACTTTGTCCTTGCTTGAGGATTATTGATGTTGGTTCTTGCTCCTCTCTTTGTGCTTATCCTTGATAAAGAGAGCTTTGCCATCATTATGAGTGAGAGAAAGCTTGTCCATCCTCAAGAGCTTATACTCTTGTCTTGATTCTTCTGAAATTAGCACACTTTGGAGAGCCTCCAAACTTGGTAGCTCCTCCTTAATGGCATAGGATTGGACAATATTATCAAATTCACTTCTCAAGCCATTGAGAATGACTTGAACTAGCTCATTTTAATTGATGGAATCACCAATACAAGCAAGCTCTCTATGAATATCTTTTACTCTCAAAACATAACTAGATGCACTCTCATCACTCTTTTGGCTACTTTGAAAGATTTGATTCCTAAGAGTGAGAAGCCTAGAGGTATTCTTAGCCTCATAGATAGTCTTGAGACAATCCCAAGCTTCTTTGGCTGTTGTACAAGTACCTATCTCCCTCAATATCTCATTAGAGACATTCATCTTAATGTAGTGGAGAGCCATCCTAGATCTCTTTTTGTATTTTTGAACCTCTTGAAGAACTTGTGGTTCTTCTTCAAGGCCAAGAACTATGTCCATCACGTCTTGAAGGATCAAGATGGACTCCATCCTCATTTTCCAAATTGAATAATTTGAAGTGGTCAATCTTTCACTTGGTTCCAACAAGGATGAACCCATTGAAGACATTTGAAGTGAAGAAAACTCAAATGATGAACAATAAATGTTGTTACACACTTTCAATAGGATCCAATAATTGAGTACTATCTCCTCCTATGAAAGATCTTACAACAATTTGTGAATTGATTCTCACTAGCTACACAAATCTCTCTAAAACAATATCTATTTCACATCAAATGATGGAGTATAGGCAAAGTTAGGATCCAACACTCTTAGCACGTGTGAAATACACTAAGAAACCAAATTTGACTCAAATACAATGATATTGCATGAAACAAAATGGCTAAGATCTCAAAACAGTGCCTAGATCACATATAGATGAGATTGGCAAGCATACAACTGTGATTTTGGATCAACCAAGCAATCTCTTGACCAAACCAAATGTGTCCACCCAGGTCTAGGTGCCCTACCTAACCCTCTTCAAAAGCTTATAACTTTTGATTGGCTCAACCAAATGGAATGAAACTGATTGCAACAGAAACTAGACAAAAATAGCCTCAAAACAAGCTATCAAGCAAGTTAAATGGATCAAACATGAGAGAGAACTTCCAAACTGAAATTGGATGTTCCTCACACGTGTCTGAGCACCTGATTCCGTACAGTACCAGGTCATACCCAATCAATGTCCTTTTGATCTCTTTTGATCCAAGATTGAACAAGATAGCTAGGAAAATGGGCCTTGACAACTTCTAGCTCAAGATTGATGAAAATTTTTCACTTAGATGGATCAAAATGCATGGTAACCTTAGGTAGGCTCTGATACCATGTTGAATTTCACACGTGTGGACTGTCCACTACATGTACTTGTGATCTCCTAAGGTGTGTAGATGCACCAAGATCAAGACTAGATTGAGATTCAAGATCAATCTTGAATCCTATGGCAAAAACACACTACTACATGCATTCAATCACTTCCAACTCTCACTCACACGTGTGGGAAGTATTCAAAAAATAATCTAAGTAAAAACAAGCTGCTCTCCTCGGGTAGAGAGACAAAATGCATCAAGAGCTCTCGGGTAGAGAGAGAAAGCTAGAAATCCAAAAACTCACAAAATCCATGAAATCACCAAATCAATTGATTTCAAAATGAGGAGTACAATGATAGTAGTAGATCCACGAGCTACCACTATGCTTAACTATGATTGGACCACATTTTGTCACCTCTTGATCCTATTGGATCATTGATCTATGCACCTCTTAATTCTATTGGACTATATTCAAGCACACCTCAATTTCCTATTGGACCTCACAAGGTTCCACCTCTATATCCTATTGGACCTCTTGGAATTCATCAAACAAAAACTTTACACTTGTCTACACTCTAATTAGCAAGTGTTTAGCCTCTTACTCTATTTTGGCTCAATAGTGGCATTACAAGTGGAAATGCATAATTTGCCATCTATGCCAAATTTATTCCTATCAACATACTACACCTAGATGCTTGATGTAAAAAACATAAGACCCCTATATCTAACATAGATAATCCTTGTCAATTCTTCACAAAGATGAAGGGAAATGCTATAAAAAAGTGGACTATAGCAACACCTCTACCACAATGAAAACATTTGCTCAGCATCTTGCATCAAATCCAATCTTCCACGCAAGATCCAAACACATTGAGATTTGTCATCACTTTGTGAGAGAAAAGGTTCAAGCAAAGGCGGTCTCTTTCGAATATGTACCAAGTAGTGAATGTGTGGTTGACGTACACTTTTGTAGAGAGCAATCATGGTTGTCAATGATGCCTAATCACTTTCATTGTAGTTATCAAGTTAAGAGATAGTTGTTCACAAGATCCATTTCCACATAGACTTTGTCTACTAATTTTTGGGTCCGTTGCATGCCCAAGCTTTTGCATTGCAAGTTTTTAGGAGGAACTTAGCCACCCTTTTATGTTGGTTTTTTCCAACACCTCCACGAGTTGTAGGTTTCAGAAGGTGATTTGTAAAAAATATCCACTGAACCAATGGTGGATTATACTGATGACCATCTTTCAAGCTATATAGGATTTGGAATAAACCAATAGACTCTTCTTGTCAATCTTCCTAGTTTTCTTCCCTCCAACATGCTTCTCACAATTGATGACTTACATGCCATGTCAACAATCTTTTGTTATGATAAATTTAGTTAGCACTTGCTAATGCCTCTAGTTGCCTTCAATAATACCTTGTCCGAAAAATGCTTTGAACTTAGTTCCAATTGTTAATTGCTATTACATAGAATGCATTTGAGATTAATTTGTGCTTTGAGGTGTTCTTCAACTTTATTCACTTGGTTTTTTAGGCGAGGCTTCAACTTCCCTTCATTAACACAGTGACCAAAAGAAAGAGAAATGACTTAGAGACCCGTTTTTTAATAAAGCCAATTTTTTTCTAAAAAAGTACCAATTTTTTGAACATTACATTTACAAAAATAATTAAGGAATGAAAAATATTTAATTTTGTTATAATTTACAAAAATAAAAATACTTAAGCCAACAATTTCTTTCTCATTTCCAAATTTGATACTATTAAACAACTTCAAATGTGAGCAAGTTATTGACTTAAAAATTTTCAGAATAACTTCAAGTTTTTTAACTTCAAAACTTTAACTTATTGATAAATAATTATGATTTTAAGTGATTTCAACAATTTAAATTTTCAGGATTAACTTATTTCTTAAAAGAATTTGAAAATATGCATATTTGACCTATTTAAAAAAAGTTATAATGACTAGAGTAGTAATACTTTATATTGAACGAAATTCAAGGTCATCACCACAGTTGAGGTCAAGAAGTAAGCTAGGTGTTGATTATGCTTCATCGCCTTCAGATGAGATTGGTTCCCAAAGTGACAAATTGTTTAACTCCTTGACCCTTAGAACATATGAATAACCACTCTCTCCCTTCTTTTGGTAGCTTTGAAAATTTTGATGTTTCAAAGCAAGCAACCTTGTAGTGTTCTTTGACTCGTACACTTTTTGAAGGGATTCACAAGCCTCTTGGGCCGAAGAACACTCTCCTACATCCATTAGGAGTTCATTGGCTACATTTATTTTGATACAATGGAGGGCTAGTTTGCACCTCTTCTTGAATCTAGTGGATGGGCTCATCCTCCTCACCACTCACTATGTCCATCAAATCTTGCATTACAAGGATTGATTCCATTCTTAATTTCCATAAAGAATAGTTTTATTTGTTCAATCTAGCACTAGAATCCAAAAGGTAAGCATTCATTGATGCCATCTTCCTCTAAACAAGAGATTGATTCTATAATAATGGATGCACAATATAAAGGATGCAAGAACTAGCTATCCCACTATATAGGGACCTGAGAATGATCAACAAATGAATTATGAACAAGATACTATTGGATCTTGCTCAGCCAAGCTGACTCAAGGCCCATTTCCAAATGATGTGAGTGTTGTTTTTCTTATTGTATGTTGGAAAAATTTGTTGGGGTAAGATCCAAAACATAAAACAATATCTTGTTCTTTTTGTGAGTAAAGAGATAATCATTATATATTTTTCAAAATATTCACAAAGATAAACACCAAGAATGCCTTGAACATTTTTCATGTTGTTTTTCAAATCACCCTTGTCCTCCCAATAACATATGATGATATCTTTTGCAAGCTTTGAAGAAGATGATTAAGCACTCTTCATGAGATATCTCCTAATGTT
This sequence comes from Diphasiastrum complanatum, assembly GCA_029204225.1. Classification (NCBI taxonomy): domain Eukaryota; kingdom Viridiplantae; phylum Streptophyta; class Lycopodiopsida; order Lycopodiales; family Lycopodiaceae; genus Diphasiastrum; species Diphasiastrum complanatum. Next base: position 57,396,911 of record CM055103.1, read on the forward strand.
CATATGTTTTATGATTGCAATTACTTAAAATTTATTTATTTATTCTATTTTGATTTATTCTTGGGTGAGAATGTTGAATAAACTATTCTTGATGGGTCAATTGTGCAAGAAAATCATGATCTAATGATAAATGAAAACGTACTTTGTCAAAAAAATTTGTAACACATGCTTTTGATTATAAATTAATTTCTTGTTTCTACAAAAAATAATTTAAGATGTAAAGTCTATCATTACTTATTGAAGTATGGTTGTTAAGTAAAAACGTTGTAGAACCACTTTCATTTAAAACAAAAAAGAGACTATTATACATTATATAGAATAAACATAATGAAAGTAAATAAATTGTAATCCACTATGTTAACTAATGTGTATTTGTGGCTATGTGGCCATGCATATGTAGAAGCAAGTTGGAGCCCACTCAAAAGAATCTTAGAAAGAAAGCATTAAATACATAAAAGAGACTACACAGATACTGACACCGCAAGAAATATGAAACTCAATTATCAAGGGGCAACTTATTTGATTTCACCAACCACATTGTTAATATTGTAGTACAAGGCAATGTGTTTGGTAACATCCAATAAAAATTGCACTTTTCATGAGTGGCTTGTATTGTTTTGAAGAGTTGAAACTATTTTTCACTTGCTATAATGCTAATATGTTTTGCATCACAATATATAAGAGATTTACTTTGGAAGAACGTGCCAATGGTTTTCAAGATATGTTAGCTATCATACTCAAAAATCAAACATTTAGGCACAATAATGATATTGATGGCAAAGAGTTATAAACTATTTTGAACCATTCAAGCAACAAAACATTACGAAGTATGTGCACGCTTACATATGTAATCTCTAGATTAATCAATAAAATAAACTTTTAAATCCCAAAAAAAATAAGCTTGTGGCATGTGTATATTATCTAACTAGACATTAGCTTAAAGTAATTATCAATATTCATCAAGCCAAATGCAAGGAAGAAACAAATCATGTAGATCTTAACATTTGACACAAATACCAACATATGAATAATTGTTTGCAGATGGAAAAAAATGTTGTTGAAATTTCATAAGGAGACACAAGCTTTATATAGTAAATTCTTGTGACATTAAAAATATGCACAACATTGTGTTGGGCCATTGAATTAGCCAAAACTATCTAAAATATTTGAACAAAGAACGTTCTATTCTTTTTCTTTCTTTTTTTAATTTAAACACATAAACAAAACTAATCTATCATATCCATCATCTCAATCTAAAAATAATATTTGCAAATAACATAAGATTATCATGTGGAGCATTGTATGTCTAAAAAGCACAAGTCTGAGATTAAGATGTGTTGAATGCATTATTGCACACACACACACACACACACACACACACACACACACATACATACATAAACTTGATCAAACATCTTAGTAAGAAGATTTCAATTACAATAGATATTGATGTCAAGGATTTACATTTTGAGAAACAAATATTAAAAGCTTTTCTTCTAAAAAATTATTATAAAATACCTTAGTAGTCAAGTTTGATGATGGTGGTTGTAGCTTTTACAAAGGCACATGTTGATTGTTGGCTTTGCAAAATAAGAATAGTTTAGAGCCTCGTACCCTAATCTTGGAAAGACATAACATGTGAATGCAGAATGTACAAATTGAACATATTAAAAGTTAATGGTAGTACATATTATTGCATTATGAAAAATGGAAAAACTTAAAGTTTCTAACCATCAAAGCTTTCGGATTTTTCCTTGTGTTTTTCGGACTGCTACTTGAACTCAATTTTGCACAGTCTGCATATTTAAACTATTTTCGCACTTCTCGCACTTCCGAAAAAATCAACACATGGCCGAAATATGACTTGGAAGGACCTTCGGGTTTTTCACAAATTCTGAAAAATGCGACACTTTGTCTAAAATGACTTAGAGCAAGTTTTTCATTGACCTTCACATTCTTCACATTTTTCCCAAAGGGTAGAAACGAAACAATTGCGGTTATCAGGCGGTTGCAAAGGCGAAGCATCTTCACGATCCCATCACATTGATGGAGAACGACTACTACGACACGCATCCAAAAGCTATTAGAATTAAGTCTAAAGCTATTCTTCTAATCTTGTAGCTCAAACTAATCATCCCTCCTTTTCCTCTATATATAGGATCAATGAGAGTGATGAATGTTGATTTTTGAGTTGATGAGTGTTAGTCATGTAGTAGAAGATACACATTGTCACACAAACAGAGATAGAATTAGTAGTATCTAGTTCCTCATAAGAGAGAATACCTCTCTTGCATCGATGCGCCAATTTGGAAAATAGACAACGCTTAAATTGTTGTTGTAAACTTATTTCTGAAAAATAGAGTTGCGACATTCTGCCTATGGTGTGTAATCTGTGAATGATTTTGATGCTTGCTTATAGTAGATACACTTCCGCTGTTATTAAACATTATTTATTGTTCATAAATTTAAATCAGATCTGTAGTGTCTGTTGCCCGGAAGATGATTAATCGTAGTATGAAGCAGTAGCTACAACTACACACATCGACTCTATCCAAGCCTTTCAACTTTGGGAACTCCAACCGACAAGTTTCAACAGTGATATCAGAACCTTAAGGTTCTCAAATCCAGGTTCCTCAAACTATGGCTTCCATCAGCAGCATCCAATCTAAGATATGCACAGTCCTTGAAGCAGACGGGACGAATTTCTTGGCTTGGAAAGTAAAGACTTCCCTCATTCTAAGAGGAGAAGCATTATGGCCCTAGGTGGAAGGCAGACTGCCAACACAGACAAAGAACTTTGAGAGTGGAAAGAAAGGAATGACAAAGCTATAGTTGTCATATCCTCTTCCATCAAAGATAGCATAATCCTTGATCTTGCTACTATCTCTAACTCAAGAGAGATGTGGGATGTGCTCATGACAAGGTTTCAGACCAAGTCACAATATCGAATAATGCATCTAGAAGATCAACTTACCTATCTAAGATGGGATAGCAAAGATATCAGGAGCCTCATCAAAAAGATGAAGAACCTATTCCTATCTTTACACAATGTTGGAGTAGAACACGCATACCAAAGGATCCACTCAAAAAGTTTCACAAACTCCTTGATCTTACCAAGCTAGTTTTTGAGGAGTGTGAAAAATAATCAAAAAACTATCTTGGTGATTTTATAATTTTATGTTTATGAGTACATTTCACATGTGTGGAGCATGTTCCCACATGTGTAAAAGAGTTAGAAATAGTTTATAATGTTGACTTTAAGAGTATCATAAAGATTGCTAGTCAAGCATGTTGGTGTCACTAGGTGATAGGGCCAATTTTGTTTTTAGAGGTCAAATGGTCAAGTACACATGTTTTGTCATGATTAGGCCAAAATTCAATTGTGATGTAACTCAAGCTAGTTAGGTTGCTTACACATGTCAAGTTTAGGTTTGATGAGTGATGCACCCTATGTGGTGGCAAAAGTCAAAGGATCCAATCATAAGTGAGAGACGTGTTGGAAGGGTCCAATCAAAAGTCAGGGATGTTGCATCACACATCCAATAGGATTAGAGAGGCTATGTTTAAGGGGTCCAATAGGAATTAAGCTTGTTTCTTTATGTACTTTCATTCCCTTCATTAATGTATGAGAGATGTATGAGTTTTTGAGTCAATTTGGAGATTTGCCAATTTTTCTTGTATTGTCTTCTCTCTCTAGATGAGCCCAAAGCTCGACTCGTTGCCAGAGGATTTTATCAGGTATACAATGTTGATTACACTGAGACCTTCAGTCCAGTAGTCAAGCATTCTTCTATTCGACTTTTATTATCGTTTGCTGCTGTTGCAGATTTGGAAATACATCAAATGGATGTATAGATAGCATATCTCAATGGAGTTATTGAAGAAGACATTTACATGGTGCAACCCGAAGGTTATATTATCGAAGGTAAACACAATCTTGTGTGTAAACTCCATAAGAAACTTTATGGCTTGAAGAAATCTGCTCGAGCATGGTTCCAAAGGATCAATACTTTCCTCATTGATCACGGCTACATGCCAAGCTCTTCATATTTAAATGTTTACTTCAAGACAATGCAATAGTCTTTTATCATTATCACTTTATACGTGGATGACACATTGCTTTTTGGCAACAGTATCGATCTGATAAAAGAAGACAAGTCAATGCTATCTTCTGAATTCGACATGACCAATCTAGGCGAAGCTCATTTCTGCCTTGGTATACAAATCCACAGAGACTAAAATCAGAAGTTGATCTACATTACTTAGCAAAGGTACATCTACAATATGTTAGTCAGATATAATCTGGTTAATTGCAAGTTAGCTCTCTCACCAATGGAACTAGGTCGCAAATTGTCAAAGGACTAGTGTCCTCAAACAATTCAAGAGACGGAGCAGATGCGTGAGTATCCTTATCATTCGATAATAGGATCTCTTATGTACGCAATGATCTATACCAGGCCAAACACAACTTTTGCAGTTAGCTCCCTAAGTCAGTTTATGACTAACCTACCTTGTCAGCAAACCCTAGATTTCATTCTAGGAGTAAGAACATTGAAATTAAGTATCACTACGTCAGAAGCAAAATTCTCAAATGGATCCATTGCCAAATGCAAAGCAAGACTAGTTGTTAAGGGCTATGCTCAAAGTAAGAGAATAGACTATGAGGAGACTTTCGCAACTGTGGTAAACTGGACTACTTTGAGGCTAGTGTTTGCTCTAGCAGATGAGTATGGTTGGAAAGTCCATCATCAGATGAACATCAAATCTGCATTTTTTAATGGCACGATAGATGAAAAATATACATGGTGCAACTTGATGGCTTTGTGATCCAGGGAGAGGAGACCAAGGCATGCAAATTGCATAGAGTCTTATATGGTTTAAAGCAGGCTCCTCGTGCATGGTATGGACGCATTGATGAGTACTTTATAAATCAGGGCTTTACACGTACTACATCAAAGAGCTGTAACGAAGAGATGGACTGTCACAAACATTTTGCAAATAGAATCTGTTCGGCCCTAGAAATAGAGCATCTATTTGAATATCAACCATCGTAAACGGTTAGATTTACTATTACAGAATTAAAAGACCAAAAGACCTATAATTAAAAGGCCAAAAGACTTGTCCTGTAGCAATATAAATACATGTGCAATACTCGTTGTAACCAACTCTCAGACAATAATTACTATTTTTCCTACAGTGGTATCAGGGCATATAGGTTCAAAATTGATACAGTGGTATCAAAGCTTACGAAATTAAAACTGATACAGTGATATCAGAACGAATCAAAGTCGATACAGTAGTATCTTCGTACCCCTCTCAGCAAATTTCTTCATACATCCATCAGCAAGCCGCATCTGGAGTTATTCAGAAAATAGAAGATGTCATTGATCAGCAATATTTAGGCTAAGATCACTACGATCTTGGATCTAGAAGATTCAAACTACTTGATTTGGAAATTAAAGACTTAACTCATATTGAAGGACGAAGGTCTATGGCAATGGGTAGAACCAATAGAGGAGAAGCCAGTAGCTACTCCTGGTAAAGAATTTCGAGAATGGAGTTTAAGAAATGACAAAGCTATAGCAATTATTGTGTCTTTAGTGCATGACAATATAATGCTAGATCTTACATCAATTTTGAACGCAAAATATTTATGGGAAGAATTGCAAACCGAAAATGAGACTCGATCTCGTAATCAGATCATGTTCTTGGAAGACCAATTAACCTAGCTATAGTGAGACGGCAAAGACCTGAACACATTTGTGCAAAAGATAAAAGACCTGTTTATTTCCTTGCAGAATTCTGGCGTAGAAAATACAATTTCTAAGGAAAAACAGCTTAGTTATTTTCTTCGAGCCCTACCCAAATCATTCCACACAACTAGAACCTTATTGGCGAAAGATGCGACAATGACACTTCAAAAGGCAATAGACGAAGTTAAAGAGGAAGTAGAAGCTCATGAACGCTATGACAACAATGGTGATTCCGAAAATGCTCTATTTACTCAGAAGAATAAATCTTTCAAGAAGTCTAAGTTTAAGAGGGAGTCGTTTAAAAAAAATGAGTCTTAGACAAATGAACAACAATATAAACAAAAAATTCTCGTGATAAGAAGATCTGCAACAGATGCAGAAGATCAGGTCACACAAAAGAAAAGTGTTGGTTAAATCCAAAGATTGAATGCATTCATGGTCATAAACGGGGTCATGCAATAGTAGAATGTTATCAGAATCCCAGGAACAAAAAGGAGCAGAATCAAAGCAAACTTTCAGATTCAAACTATGTCGAAGACAAAGCAGAATGCTCCAAAGCAACAGATGACAGGACAACAAGGAACTCAGTAGCTTATGTTAGTGCTGATCTATTTTGTTCATCTACTTCAATTCGAGAAGTAGTACTTGATTCGAGAGCCACCTCACATTTTGTTTTTTTGAAACAAATATTGTCTGAGTACAAGAAGATGAACTATTCGAGATTCATTATACTTGAAGATGGTTCTAAGCACGTGGGTGATGGAACTGGTGTATTATAGCTAGACACGAATCAGGGTGACAAGAAACTTGAGGAAATTCTCTATGTCCCTACTCTTGACAAAGATCTTCTATCTGTAGCAAAGATAGTCGATACAGGCATGTCAGTAACCTTCACAAAGAACTCTTGTAAACTATTCGAGGAAGATTTTGATAACCTGGTTGCTAAAGGCAACAGAGAAGGAAATTTGTATCACTTGAATATTCGAACTAGAATCGAACAAGCGAATCAAACTCAAGAATCAACACATATTCTGTGGCACAAGAGGCTATGTCACGTGAACATGGAAGCCTTGTACCAAGCCAACAAAAGTCAAAAAAATTGAAGGAGTCGAAATTAAAAGTAGAGATATTCTAACCACCTATGAATCTTGTCTCAAAGGCAAGATGACTAGAACACCTTTCAATAAGGATGTTTATAGAGCAACTAAGGTACTTGAAATTGTGCATTCAGATATTTGGACCATTCGGAGTATTGTCGTTGGGTGATGCAAAGTACTTCATTACATTTATTGATGACTTTAGCAAGTTCGCTGTGGTATACTTTATATGTACAAATTTTGAAGCTTTCGAGAAACTCATTGAGTATACCAATTGGGCTGAGAAGCAGATAGGCAGCAAGTTGAAGCAGATTCGCACAGCTCATGGAGGTGAGTACATTTCCAATGAATTCAAAGCTTACTGTACTGATCGAGGTATTATGCATACAAAGACTGCATAATACACACCTCAGCACAATAGAATAGCTGAACGAAAAAATCGTACACTTATGGAAGCTGTAAGGTGTATGATGGCTCATGCAAAAGCACCAAAACAGTTGTAGGTAGAAGAAGTGGCTACATCAAATTATCTTCAGAATCGTATTCTGAAATCTCGAATACCGGATAAAACTCCTCATGAGATATGGTGGAAGTCGAAGCCAAATCTTGCACATGTTCGGACATTTGGATGCGTAGTGTATATGCACATACCAGATAGGCTAAGAAAGAAACTCGATGAATCGTCGTATTATCATGTCTATGTACCTAAAATTGGCAAGATAAAAGTTGTTCGAGATGTTGAATTTGATGAGTCAAAATACATAGCAAACAATGATCTAGTCGGCATGAAATTCTCAAAAACTATTATGAGCTACCAACGATGAGAGAATTAAAACAAGCAGAAGATTAAAGAGAATTACCAGATTCAGAGGGAGGTCAAGATTGAGTACCTAACATACTCGAATCACACAGCTCAAATTCCAACAGAAAAGCTCGAATCAGAATCGAACTTGAAACCACCTGTGAGAAGATCTGACAGACAGCGTAAACCACCAGAAAGGTATGGTCAGGATGTTTTTTATATAGCCATCAAATTTTGTGGTTTTTTTTATGAATTTCAGACATTCGAAAAAGTTGTTGATGGACTAGATAAAGATCGCTGGATTCAAGTCGTGGAGGACAAAATGTCATCCATATATAAGAACAATGTATGGACACTTGCACCTATACCTGATGGCAGAAAACCAATCAAATGCAAGTGGATCTACAAGATCAAAATAGGTCCTGATGGAGAAAACATCATATACAAAGCAAGGCTAGCTGCTAAAGGATTTTCACAGAAGTATGGGATCGACTACACTGATACTTTCTCACCGGTAGTCAAACATACATCAATTCGCTTGTTATTCGCGTATGCAGTGGCTCATGATCTGAAAATCCATATTGTGGATGAGAAGACTGCTTTCTTGCATGCAGAATTGGAAGAAGACTTATTCATGGACCAACCACTTGGTTTTTTAAGCCAAGAATATCCAGAATACGAATGTGACATGAATAAAAGCATTTATGGTCTGAAACAAGCAGCAAGACAATTGTATAGAAAGAAGGATGAAGCACTACGTTCTTTAGGCTTCAAACCTCTATTTGTTGAATCAAATGTCTATATCAAGCATGTCCAAAATGAAATAATTATTCTAGCTGTCTATGTTGATGACACACTTATCTTCTCAAGAAGAGATAAGTTAATTTCATATGCCAAAAGAGACATTTCTGAAATATTTGAGATCGCTGACCTAGGAGAAGCAAATCTATCTAGGGTTGCAGATCGTGAGAGACTTTGAAGGTGATAAGTTGTATCTTCACCAACAAAAGTACACTCAAAAGATCATTAAAGGCTTCAACATGCTCGAATGCAAAGGTGTGCATACTCCCATGATACCTGGAACAATACTGAACAAGGCAAATTGTCCCCAGACTCTCGAGGAAGAGGAGTGAATGGCCAAAACACCCTATCGTAGGTTGATTGGATCATTGTTATATCTAGCAGACAACACCAGACCTGATATAGCGCTTGCAGTATACAAGCTGAGCCAATATAATCAGAACCCAGGATTGTTGCATTGGAAGTTGGCGAAAAGAATACTACAATATCTCCAGGAAACAAACGACTATGGACTGTGTTATTCGAAGGAAGCTGGATTTCACATCGAATCTTATAGTACGCAAGTTGGGAATCCATGAAAGATGATAACAAAAGTATTTCAGGAGGTTGTACTCTAGTATCTAGCATAGCCATAGTCTAGATAAGCAAGAAGCAAACAGTAGTACCTTAATCTTCCTGTGAAGCGAAATATGTAGCAACAGCCAAAATGGCAAACGAACTGATCTGGATCAAACAAATGTTGGAAGGATTTGATGAATCTATTTTTGAACCTTATGTCTTGTTAATGGAAACACTTCAGCAATCTATCTTACGAAAGATCATGTATTTCATTTGAAAACGAAGCACATAGCTATCAAGTATCATGTGATTCGGGACTTAGTCAAGACGAAGATACTGAAGACAGTCTTCATACCCACAGAGGAAATGACAGCTGATATCTTTACAAAGCCACTCAGTAAAGCTTTGTTCGAGAAGCAGGGAAGAAGATTGGGGTTAATCGAACTGCCCACTTTGAGAGGGAGTTGTTAAACACCTGATCAGACATATCACGATTCTACTAACAAAGTGCGTAGTTTACTTGACGAAGGATGAGAAACGAACACAAACTCGAAACATCTTTATTCGTGATCAACCTCGAAGGATTCGCGAAATTTGTCTTGTACTCAACTCGAAAGATTAACGAAAGATTCATGAAACAGATTCTTGTAGAAGCTCATGGTGTCTCTTCGTGATATTTTTGTCTTTCACAAATTGTTTGCGATAGATGACAACTTTGAGCTTGAAGAAAAAATCTTGAAGATTTCGCAAATTGTTCGTGACAATTTCGTGACATCTCAGGTTTGAACAAGAAACAAAATATTTCGCGACAAGATTCTGTTCGCGGATTTTTTGAGCTTAACACAACAGCGAGATAAGACAGCAAGACATGTATACTGATTCAAATTCAGAATTATAAATTTGTTTTTGATCAATACTTTTAAAAATTGAGAGAAACCATTATCAAATGGATTTTCATTCCACTTCAAAAAAATTCAGAGAATCCCTTAATAGAAGTTTTTATGTCACCAACTTAAAGGCCAGCCACGTGTCAAATTCGCAGCAGTGCTATTTTATACAGAGTGCCAAGTGCTCAATTTTTCTTTGTATTTGTGTGACACCTTGGGACACAAAAATTGAATTTGAATGGAAGGAGTATCAACCTTTGCTTTCATTATTGCATGGCATTCGAGAAAGATATATCCCAATTAGAAAAACATAATAATATAGAAAATGACAAAAAATTTATTTTCACAAATTGGCATTATATAGAAGAAGCTAATAATATTCTTACTTGATTGTTCTCTTAATGAGTACCTACTAAATTTGTAAAAATGCTCACGTACACATTCTACAAAAAAAAACATAGAGTGCACAATTTACATAAATGAACGAAGTTCGGCGCAGACCAACAAATGTCGAACAGTAAAAAATTGTCGAATGATTCTTTCTGATGAAAATTCGACTTTGATGTCAACTTAGTGCAAATATTGAATCAAAAATTGTCGATAGGCATTCTTTGGCATTATCATGGTACCACTCGCATGCCAAGTGTCATCATGAGGTCGGGCCTCAATATCCTCATTACTTGTACAAATCAAAAGCATGGTTAGGCATAGGTATTTGGGTCATTACCTCTAGATCAATCAAAAGTCAACACATGTCCTATTTTGTAGGGATGCAAAAGTGAAAGTGCTACCACCCTCATTTCATTGGTCTATAGGGTCCAATCAAAAGAATGGCCCAATCACATTTCAAAGCTCACCATGTGAAAATTAGTGTAGGAACTCAAAATACCACTAATATGATGATAGCTCCTTTGTACATATGAATTTTGAGAGTTAATCAAGTTTTTGTCTCGTAAACTTTTTTTCGTCTATTCTCTACCCAAGAGCTTGGTGGTTTTCTGTCTCTACCTGAGAGCTAGGTGCTTGTTTGGCTCTTCCATAAGATTTACTTAGTTTTTTCAAGGATATGCATGAAACTTTCTTGACTTTGGATGATGATTGCCTTTTGTATACAAGAACTCTTGCCTAGATACAAATTGTGTTTGATAGCTCTTGAAAATCCGAGTTGATCAAAGAGTAATTTGGTAGCGTGCAACCTCTCATGAATGTGGATCATGGATGATCTATTCAAGGTCCTCAAAATCACTTTGTTTGACATGGTATCATATCTAGATCAATTCATGCTTGAAGGTAGATCATCATAAAGCAAGATTTTGTGTGAAAAATCTAGGTTTGGGAGTGCTCTTGGATTGCGATTGTCATCTAGCTTCAAATTGGTCAATGATTGATATATTTGGTTGACCAATAGTAAGAATTTTATATGTGTAAAGTGCAAGCCACATCTGAGTTGTACATCCACTTTGTAATTTTGTAGCAATCTCATTTTTTATCCATTGAGTCCAAGTAGACATTTGATGAAAAGAGCTTGAAGTGCAGATTGAGAAGACTAAGGTACCAAGGGTCATCGATGCATCATTTTGGTGTTTGGATCTAATCTTTGATGGTAGGTAGGTGTGCCCATCTAGTGTTTTTTAGATCATTATGATTCAATTCTCTTGATTTCAAAAGTTTTGTCAAAAACTGATGTTTCTCTCAAAATAGTCAAGTGATAGAGATCTAGGACATTGTTTGCAATTGAATCTTCAAATCCATTACAAATCTAGGATAGGAACCATTCCATTTGGCTTGAATCAAGAAGAAGAGAAAAGCTTCAAAATGTCTTATATGTTCCTTCAAATGCTAGAAATTTGTTGAGTGGAAGTCAATTGATTGACAATGGATGTAATGTCAAGTTTGATTGCAATACTTGCCTTATCATCAAGAAAGAAAGTGTCTTTGCCAAAGGGATTAGAGATGGTGGGCTTTTCAAACTTGATGTTTGTGTGAGATCTATCACAATTTAAATGTGAAAGGAGGGCGCATTTCTCAAGAGGAGAAAGTGGAGAACTCAAATCTCAAACCCATGGATGTTGAATTTGATGTTAATGTCAAGAATGTTTTTTCAAGTGTGAATGGAAGTGCTTCTAATGTTGTTGGTGTCAAGGATCTTGCAAGGCTCAAGGAGGATTCAAGTGAAGAAGAATGTGTAGAGAGCAGCAATCTCTACAACCAAGCACACCAAGGGGATCATCAAGATCCAAGGAGGAGTCATCAAGGCTTGTTTGAATGAGCAAGGATATGCAAATGGACGACACTATCTCATCCACTTATAACACTTTCATGACGTCTTTGATAGATGGATCAAGTTGCTTTGATGATGTGCCTAAATCTCAAAGTAGACTTGAGATAATTCCACATGACTATGTTGTGTCGATGAGATTCTCTACTTGATGGCATGCCATTAGTTCATGTGTGGAATGTCTATCTACTTGCTCTCGAATTTTATGCAAGTAGGATTGGTCAATTCATCCATTTGTTGGATGATGGTGTGTTTACTTGTAGTGAGGCAATTTGTAAACACATTATGAGAATAAGTGAATCATCCTCGAAGGACACTTATATCCATAATGATGTATTTAGCCTCATTAGATAATCAAGCATAAAGATATGATGCAAACTCTTAGTTATTATAACAAGCATAGTCTTGCCAATCTTGATGTGTCTAATTCTCAAGATCTTGGTAATATGATGATGGATCTTTGTTATCCTTTTGAATCAAGGAGGAGCCTTGATCTCCTCATGAAGTTGCAGCTATTTTCAGGAAGGAGGAGCTTTGTAATCAATCATGTTCTTCAAGGATGGAAGAAATCAATGGCAAAAGTGCTCAAATGGTGGAAAGCTCTTCTTATTGCTTGGAAATGGTTCTCAATCAAGGAAACCTTGTCATGGCTATGGTGATCTTCTACAATTGTAGGTTTCTTGGTTGGTTTTCCCATCAAATTCATGCCCAAGGATCTACTTGAAAAGCTACTTTTAGCTACTTAAGTTGTGGAGAAAACATAAAATAAAATTTGCAAATGCTCATTTCATAGGGAAAGGCTCGAAGGACTTGAGCCTTTTGCCATGGTACTACACACCCTTGGGCTCTCGCCCTAGGGTAGTCACGTCCCAAGGTGGAAGGCCTTTGCATTGAGGCCTTTCTCCCACATAATTTTGTAGTTTTTTTGCATTTATGTAATCCAAAATATCACAATATCATTATTGTGTCCCTCTTTATCATAAGTTTGTATTTAATCCATAAATTGTACTATTACCATTTTGTGTCTGTTTTGATTGTGATTTTGTATTTTTATGGTTTCTTGTTGTTATATTATTTATTAGAGAATGGCCTTTTAGTGGCCTTTGAGTGTAAGATTACGATGAGGCCATTAGTCCAAGCCATTATTAATAAACGGCTATTGAACAAGGTGTAATGTGGTGCCTCAAATTTTTATGGAAATTTGATGAGCTATAAGTTGCTTTTAAAAAGTGTTATGCTTTGAAAAGTTTTATTGACTTCAATTTATTGTAATGTGTTGTATGTCACTTTCATCAATACTAACCTACAATACGTTTCATTTTACAACTCTTTACCATAAAATAGCATTGTAACCATAATTTCCAAAGGAATGAAGTTTTTTGCACGATTTAATCCGCTTGCATGTTTGATGTAATTTGCCAACACGATCATTTAGTCAATCCAATTATGTTGTCCCTAGAAGTAGAACCAATCATAGCATAGAATTCTCAGTGTTTTGCATATCTCCTATCAAATATCCAACTATTTGGGAGATGTACAAGAAAGCCAAAACATGTTTTGGGATAAGTAGTTCACATATTATTGATTTTCAAGATAGTTGTCATTTATAATGCCTTTTTTTAAGTTTGTTTGTTTAAAAATAGTATATCATATAATCATTCTATATTTTAAATGATGGAAATATATTTTATGCTACTTTATTGGCAATGCAAGTGAAGAGGGTGATAATCACACGACACAAGCATTGAAAATATTTGACAAATGATGAGAGACTGTTCTGTTACTTGCATGCTTGCATTTGAGCATTAGATAAAATTGTCTTGGAAATTTTGGCTCTTAGACTCTAAAGGAGATCAATATTTTTGACGAAAGCAATTGTTTCTACCCATTCTATATAGTTATAGATTATCGCTCTTGCTGTTCAAATTAAATCTCAAATGTTTTGCTCTTTTTGAATTGGTTTGCTATTTGTATTGGTGGATGTAACTTTTGGAGTACCTAACGACGATGTTGTAGAGATAGATTGTTGTTCTAGCAATGACTAATGTTCATTGCTTTCATTTTCTTGAACAAAAACTTGGAATGTTAGCAAAAAAAATAACTAGATGTTTAACAACTAATGTATGGATGTCTCTAATCTTCAAATAGAAACAAGACAAAACATGTACATTTGAACAAACTGATAAAACACCAACAACCTTCATATTAGTAAGAATGTTGACATAATTCTCTTATAACAAGAGTTCCAACTTGAAAAGAGTTGCACAAGCAATAAGGAACTTGAATGTGTCAGCCTTTAATGATCAAATGTGTTAGTGCACTTGATACAAAACAAAACTACTTAGAAAGAATACCAAATGACCAAAAAGACCTATTTGAGTAGCAAACAAATGAAAAGTTGAAACACCCCAAATAGATTAAATCCACATTCGAGTAATGACGCATTCAAGTTTGTAGATGTTTGCATCACAAGTGAGAATTAAGATAAAGCAAATTTATTAGGAAAGCGAGTGAGGGACTCATTCACAATCAAAACAAACTTGGCAAATTACCTCTCCAACATATTCACTCGTAAATGATTGATAGTATGAGTTGCAATAAATGCTTCAGGATTTAGCATAAATGGGATCAAAGCACTTAATGGTGAGCTTGATAGTATGAGTTGGAAGAGGGAACTTGTTCAAATTGTTCCTATATCATCCCAACTTAGTGCAAATAGAGCTCATGTTCTAGGTGATGCTAAAAGTTTTGGCATAGATTCACTCTATCCATCAAAAGAGTAGACTGCAACAAAGCATCGATTAGTTTATAGGAGAGCTATGGATCTACCCATATTACTCTTTGCTTTTCTCTAGACCTTGGTGTTTAAATGAGGAATCCTACTTTCATGTTTAGAGCTTGGCATTGATCATAGAGTTTTTTGCTTTGCAATTGTGATACATATTCTATATGGCATGGAGTTGGGTAGGAGCGGTTTGTGAGCTCAAAACGTCCTTCTCCGATTCTGTTCCAACGTTGCCCTGATTCTCTGAAACGGTTCTAGTCAGTTGATCTGGTGGAGTTATCAGTTGAATCATCTGTTAGCTGGCTGCAGCATAGTTTTTGCAACCTATTGTTTATAGTTTTCACTCGACTCAGCTCAAATTGTGATATTTTTGAAGCCTTTTGGTTTTGCTTTGAGATTGAACTCAGTTAACAATTTGCTACACAATTGCCTTTTTTCACTCACACTGCCAATTCTGATGCACGCCGTGTTGGATGATGGGTGAATACTTCTCTCAAGTGGGGCGTTACAGGTAACGGCTTTATCATTTCCATTGCTTCATCTATTTAAGAAGCGAGATTCCTCTGAACCCAAAGAAAAGACTTACAGAGATAATCCGAGAGAATGGGTATCAAAATGTTCACGTTGTTAAGTTATGTTAAGACTACTTTTCTGCTTCTGCTTTGTGTTTTCACAATTCTGCCCTACTCGACTGGAAGTAGATTGCTTGGATCAAGAAATACGAGCCCAGGTTTCGCGCTTTGAACTTTTGAATCTGCCTTAAGATAATGAGCTGAAGTTAAATACATGGCTTTACTAATCACTGATTGATGTGCCTATTCGCAGGTGGCAACAGTATCAACACTGCACTAGAACATAGTACAATCGATAGTAATGTGAGCTACATTCCATTCTTATAATTGAATTCAAAATTTTCGGAACACTCAATTTTACTATATCTGCACCTTGGAGTGTACACATATGATATGTCCACTAACTGCTGCTTCTTGCAGGAGGCTGCCAAAATGGGCAACTCTCGGTATGCCACCAACTACAGCAGCATAAAACAGCTTCCAATCAAAGAATCCGTACCATTTGTACGCGATTCCCAGGAGCAACACAAACACAGAGTGCTGGTTGTAAATCAGCTACCACCTTATAACCCACCAAACAGAGCTGACCCTGGCAATGGCCCAAGTGGGGGAGCTCATCCTCCTGCAGTTCCCTAGACAACTCCAATTATCAAAAATAATTACCTGTTTGGCATGTTAATATTTCTCCTATGCAGCAGAGGTGTTAGTTTCATAATCTTTAGTTGGCAGTAGGCATTAAGACTTGAATGATAACAAAAGTTACACAAGGTTTCTTAGAACATAAGACAATAAATGTAGGCCTTTAAGTTAAAAAGATGGAGAAGTGATTTTCTTGACAATGACCTCTGCCTGGAATGACTTTCTTATTGATTAATTTTGTAACATTGATAAGAAGAATCATTCTAAGTCGTTGCATCTAAGTGCATTGCATCTAAGTGCAGTTATTATTTTAAGTTTCTTGACATGGTCTTTTTCCTCCTGATTGCTCGGCTATAAATCTCCCCATCCCTCTCCATTGATCTTTTCACCTTCCATAAAGGTATGATTTACTCCTCAATGAGAGGCCTATACTGCTGCCAGATCACTCGAGAGATTTCAGCTTACAAGCATGCATGAATCATGACACGTCTTGGGGGTTTCTGGGCATATCCCAAATACATTGAACTATCAGCACAAAACCACACAGATAACAGCCTAACATTAAAGAAATTGACCACTTCCACAAAACCAGTAGAAATGGCAAGAAAAAATACCACTAAAGAATCAAGTGATGATAAAATAATCTGAATCAAGTGATAAGGGATCCAGATTTCATGAACGAAGACAAAAGCATCCAATATTGACCTGCGAGCACAGGAAAACCTGACTAATCTGCCAAAGCAATCCTTACCTGTCACAATTCCCAATGCTTGATATACTCCAGGCTCCAGCAGGGAGCACAAGGCCTTTTTGTAGTCACTCTTATTCAATGATTCTGCAGCTTCTATTTTCCATTGTCACCCACTTGACAATTCTTACCGCTTGTATCAAATTGTTCAAGTAGCTAAAAATTTTCTGACCTGGTGGCAGAATGCGAGGGGGAACCTTCCTCTTCTGTGAACAGATAATCTAAACGGTCTGAGCACGGTTACAATAACTAGCTACAAACATACTCATCCAGTTTATGGGCTGCTGTTGATAGAAATAAAGTTCAAACAACCAGAAAGTATCCACCAATACTCACTTGTGGTATCAATGCAGTAGTGATGTAGTTAGCAACATTCATCATTGAGCAAAAGAGTTTGGACTCAAAAGAGAAATCTCTTGATGTTGTGGACAAGACAGCACAAGCTCAGGCTAAATCAAGAGCTAATTTTCAACAAGTATGCAAATCATCATTGTGAAGAGCAAGCAAAAGCTTCAGAATGTGCTACTAGACCAAGGTAAAGTTAAAGCCATGTTTGTTTCTTAGGATTGATTCAAGGAGATATACAAACCACTTGAACAAGCCTTAGGGTGGGGTTAAATGGTTACCTTAAAACCACAAGGAACCCAAAGCAAGGGAGGCCATAGTAAGGGCACGAGAGAAGCACACTCCACCTACCACCAATTTGACTTCGATTACTAATTAATCAACTTAGACTTTGGGCCTTTTTACATTATTTTATTTACATGGCCCAAGTCTATTTTATTCCATGATCCACTATTTTACATGTGCTCATTGGGTTGTGGACTTACACTCGTAGGATGCCACAGCCCTCGCACATTATTTTCTATTTTATGGGCTTGTTTATTTATTTACGGAAAATACCCTCAATAACCATCTCCATGATTCAAGGAATTTGGTCCTATAATTTAAGAATTATGACCAAACAAACCTAACTATCCCTATAATGATATCTAACCTATTTGTGGTAGCCTACACACGTGGCAACTTTGATTCACACGTGTGGGACATGAATCCAATCGATAATTTGAACCTGCTTTGAACCACCTTATTGGTGTTAGGCGATTGAACTCAACACCTTTTGGGGTGTATGAGTTCTCACCATAAAAAAAAAACAATGAACTATTGTAACAATAGATTCAAACTATTGAATTCAGAAATTTTTTTAGATCATTTGACCCTTTTTGCCACAATAAAAGCACTTGAGTTTAGAATTATTCTTCTTACCACCATAAGAGAATGTTGCCTCACCTTGCCCTTGATCCATGGTACTCTTATTGTTGAAGTTCCACTTGCTTTTCTACTTTGCCATTGCTTTTCATAAAAAATGCCTCTTCATCTCCAACATTGGTAGACGTAGGACCACGTGGGATGGAAAAGGATTCCTAAGAAATCCAAGGATGATGATGGCGAGGGAGAGTCGTCATCAAAAGGGAAAAAGAAGAAGAAAGGCAAATGCTACTATTGCCACAACTGGGTCATTGGGCACGTGAGTGTTACAAGAAGAAAGCGGACATAAAGGCGGGAAAGACAACTCAACGAGGCAACATTGCCGAAGATGATGGAGAAGATGACGAAACAAGTGTCTTCTCATCGGCATTGGCATCCCAAGTTGATGATGGTGCCAGATGGTTCATAGATTCAGGCACCACAAGGCATATGACCGGGAAACATGATTGGTTTGAGAAACTCTCACCAATCCATGATGGGGATAAGGTCACTCAAGC
This sequence comes from Diphasiastrum complanatum, assembly GCA_029204225.1. Taxonomy (NCBI): domain Eukaryota; kingdom Viridiplantae; phylum Streptophyta; class Lycopodiopsida; order Lycopodiales; family Lycopodiaceae; genus Diphasiastrum; species Diphasiastrum complanatum. The sequence continues at coordinate 57,415,597 of CM055103.1, forward strand.
CAATGGGGAGGAATGCCAAATACAGGGTGTGGGCAATGTACCTGTACAGTTTCTTGATGGTAAAATTAAGAACATCCCTAATGTGCTTTATGTTCCTGGACTCAAAAAGAGTTTGCTTTCTGTTGGTGTAATGGCAAATCAACATCTTAAGGTTGAATTTGTCAAGGATGGATGCCTTATGAGGGATATGAACCACGACCATAAAGTGGTGGCGAAGGGTTATAGAGATAGTAACTGTGGCCTTTATAAATTGGATGCTGCAAAACCACAAGAATGTGGTTTGGCTATCTCAACAGCATCTCAATCTGAGTTGTGGCACAGAAGACTTGGTCATTTGAACTATGGGAGTTTGAGATTGATGGCGAAGCTGAATATGGTAATAGGGTTACCGACATTGCAGGATGATCATGATGCAATATGTGAAGGATGCGTCATGGGAAAGCATCATAGGGAGACATTCAAGAAAGGCGGAGCTGCAAGAGCTAAGAAACCGCTGGAACTCATTCACAGCGACCTGTGCGGCCCAATGAAGACCATGTCATTGGGGAAAGCATATTATTTTATGACTTTCATAGATGATTACTCTAGGAGGACATGGATTTATTTCTTGAAGAAGAAATCTGACGCTTTTACTCGCTTCAAGGAGTTCAAGACTTTGGTAGAGAACCAACTGGATGCATGGCACGATAGCAAAGCATAAGGCACGCCTAGTAGTGAAGGGTTATGAGCAAAGCAAAGGAATTGACTATGAAGAGACATTTGCTCCAGTGGCTAAGTGGACTACGCTACGCCTTATCATTGCCTTAGCATCTCATTTTGGGTGGAAGATCAATCAAATGGATGTGAAGTCCGCATTTTTTAATGGTGACTTAGAGGAAGAAGTTTACATGGTCCAACCGCAGGGCTTCATAGCAAAAGGGCAAGAACAGAAGGTATGTAAACTACACAAAGCACTTTATGGCCTTAAGCAAGCGCCACGCGCATGGTATGGACGCATTGACAATTACTTTCTTTCTCATGGGTTTGTAAGAACAAATTCAGATCCAAATCTTTATGTTCTTATAAATCATAACAACATTGCCTTGATTGTACTTTACGTTGATGATATCATTATCACGGGCAATGACAAGAGCCTCACTCGTTCTATCAAAACAAACTTATGCAAGCAGTTTGAGATGACAGATTTAGATCTTATGCACTATTGCTTGGGTGTCGAAGTATGGCAAACTAGCAGTGATATCAGGTTATGTCAAAACAGTTAAGAAAACACAATTGAAAACACCCGACCGGATCAATCACCACAACACAACATCAAGTGCAACAAGAATTCAGAATTGCTCAATTCAAACTATATATTACCAACTGCTTGTAATTGCAAAGATGAGTTTCTTAAAAACACTCAAAGGGCTAGTAAAAGAAAGATGGCCTGGTAACTCTAGAACTAAGCACACGTGGTGCCGTCGAAATAGGAAAGCACTGTATAAGTCGATCATTGCTATTTTAACTCTCTCCCTCAATGATCAACGTCACTTTTTATTTTAGATTATACTCTATTCATGGAACATACCTCCATGATAGCATCACAAGTAAAAGCATTTTACATAACTTGGTCAAGTTTGGCTCTAAAAGTTTCATCTTTACTTAAGGCTTTTGTAAATATATCAGCAACTTGTAACAACGTAGAACAATGTACAATACCTATGTCTTCAGATTGTAATTTTTCATGCACAAAGTGATATTTTGCTTCGATATGTTTTGTCCTTGCATGAAATATTGGATTTTTAGCCAATTGTATTCCGCTTTGACGGTCACAGAAAATAACAGTGGGATCTACCTGCTTCATGCCAATCTCACATAACAACTTATGTAGCCAAATAGCTTCCTAGGTAGCAGAACTCAACGCTTTATATTCGGCTTCTGTGGAAGAAAGAGAAATAGTATCTTGCTTCTTGCTAGACCATGAAAAACAGCCGCTACCAAAATTGAAGGTATAACATGTTGTTGACTTTCTATCATCTATACTTCCAGCCCAATCAGCGTCAACATAACCTTGCAACTTAGGTAAAGCACTTTGTCTTTTGTAGACTAGACCAAGATTCGGTATACCTTTTGCATACCTCAAAATCCTTTTTGCAGCTTTCCAATGGTTCATAGTGGGTGATGACATGAATTGGCTAATCAAACTTACAGCATAGCAGATATCAGGACGTGTAGTCATAAGATATATTAAACTTTCAACTAGTTGACAAAATAGTGTAGCATCAACATGTGCACTATCATCAATACGAGATAATTTCTTACCAGTTTCACAAGGGGTGATGGAATGTTTGCACCCTGTCATGTGAAATCTCTCCAATATCTCGCCTGCATACTTGTTTTGACATAACCTGATATCACTGCTACTTTGCCATACTTCGACACCCAAGCAATAGTGCATAAGATCTAAATCTGTCATCTCAAATTGCTTGCACAAGTTGGCTTTGATAGAATGAGTAAGGTTCTCATCATTGCCAGTGATAATGATATCATCAACGTAAAGTACAATCAAGGCAATGATGTCATCATTTATAAGAACATAAAGATTTGGATCTGAATTTGTTCTTACAAATCGATGTGAAAGAAATTAACTGTCAATGCATCCATACCATGCGCGTGGTGCTTGCTTAAGGCCATAAAGTGCTTTGCGTAGTTTACATACTTTCTGTTCTTGCTCTTTTGCCATGAAGCCCTGCGGTTGGACCATGTAAACTTCTTCTTCTAAGTCGCCATTCAAAAATGCAGACTTCACATCCATTTGATGGATTTTCCACCCAAAATGAGATGCTAAGGCAATGATAAGGCGTAGCGTAGTCCACTTAGCCACTGGAGCAAATGTCTCTTCATAGTCAATTCCTTTGCTTTGCTCATAACCCTTCACTACTAGGTGTGCCTTATACTTTGCTATTGTGCCATCCGCATGAAACTTTGTTCTAAACACCCATTTGTTATCAATGGGTTTCTTTCCAAGTGGTAGATCAACCAACTCCCATGTATCATGTCTTTGGATGGATTCTATCCCTTCTTCCATTGCCCTTTGCCACACTTTGTGACCTTTTGCCTCATCAAAGGTTGATGGCCCTCGACACTTCAAAATGTCAGTCATTAGGGCATAGTTCACATGATAACGATCGGGAGACTTCCTTTCTCGTGTTGATCTTCTCACTTCACTTTGTGTGCTAGATCTTGTTTGATTTAGCTTTGCGTCCTTCATGATCTTTTCATACCATTTTGGTATCTTAGATTCAGGTTGTATACTACGTGGAGAGTACGTATCCCAAGGAGTGTCCAAGTAATGTCTCTTACTTCCAACCGGTTTCTCCTTCATTGCTCCTATTGGCAAGTACCTCCCCCTAGGCTCTTGAATAGGTGGTGTTCTTTCATATTCGCCCTCTCAACTTTCGTCTTCATGTGCATCATTTTGTGGAGCATCTTCTTCATTTTCTTCCTCCAGAATTGTGGGAAGTCTCTTGATGCTTTCACCTCTTGCATGGTCTTCATCTTCATACCTATGCGTTTCATCAAAGATCACATCTTTGCTAATGTGAATCTTGTTCATTACAGGATCAAAACACCTGTAAGCTTTCGTTCTTTCATCATAACTGACGAAGATACACTTGATTGCTTTGGCATCAAGTTTATTTCGCTCCTCCTTTGGCACATGTACATAGGCCTTACATCCAATGACACGAAATTTGTCGATTTTTGGCTTTATTCCAGTAAATGCTTCTTCAGGAGTCACATTTGGAACCGCAACTGTAGGGCTCCTGTTTTGCAAGAACGTTGCCGCACTGCACGCTTCCGACCAAAGTGAATGGTTCAAGCCCATTTGCTTCATCATGGAGCGTGCACTCTCCATAATAGTTCTGTTTTTCCTTTCAGCTACACCATTACTATGCGGCATGTGTGACTGTGTGAATTGTCTTTTAATGTCGTGTTCTTTGCAAAGGTCTTCAAAATCATCAGATTTGTATTCACCCCCTCTATCAGATCTTAGCACTTTTATGCGTGCATCTAGTTGGTTCTCTACCAAAGTTTTGAACTCCTTGAAACAAGCAAAAGCGTCAGATTTCTTCTTCAAGAAATAAATCCATGTCCTCCTAGAGTAATCATCTATGAAAGTCATAAAATAATATGCTTTCCCCAACGACATGGTCTTCATTGGGCCGCACAGGTCGCTGTGAATTAGTTCCAGCGGTTTCTTAGCTCTTGCAGCTCCACCTTTCTTGAATGTCTCTCTGTGATGCTTTCCCATGATGCATCCTTCACATATTGCATGGTGATCATCCTGCAATGCTGGTAACCCTATTTCCATCTTCAGCTTCGCCATCAATCTCAAGCTCCCATAGTTCAAATGACCAAGTCTTCTGTGCCACAACTCGGATTGAGATGTTGTTGAGATAGCCAAACCATATTCACCTTATTTTGCAGCATCCAGTTTATAAAGGCCACAGTTATTATCTCTATAACCCTTCGCCACCACTTTGTGGTTATGGTTCGTATCCTTCATAAGGCATCCATCCTTGACAAATTCAACTTTAGGATGTTGATTTGCCATCACACCAACAAAAAGCAAATTCTTTTTGAATCCAGGAACATAAAGTACATTAGGGATATTTTTAATTTTGCCATCAAGAAATTGCACAGGTACATTGACCACACCCTGTATCTGGCATTCCTCTCCATTGGCTTGAGTGACCTTATCCCCATCATGGATTGGTGAGAAGTTCTCAAACCAATCATGTTTTTCGGTCATATGCCTTGTGGCACCTGAACCTATGAACCATCTAGCACCATCATCAACTTGGGATGCCAATGCCGATGAGAAAACACTTGTTTCGTCATCTTCTCCATCATCTTTGGCAATGTTGACTTGTTGAGTCACTTTTCCCGCCTTTATGTCTGCTTTCTTCTTATAACACTCGCATGCCAATGGCCCGGTTTGTGGCAATAGTAACATTTTTTTTTCTTTTCCTTTTTTCCTTTTGATGACGATTCTCCTTCGTCATCATCATCCCTGGATTTTTTAGGAATCCTTTTCCATCCTTTCTGCTTGCCTTTAGCAAGCAAGGCTTGATCCTCCTGTGGGGTTTGTCTTGGCTTCACCATTTCGCGACGCTGCTCTTCTTGCAACTTGATTCCGTGGAACTCTTCAAAAGTAGGCAACCTCTCCCTCGAAGCAATGCCGCTCACAAACATATGTAGCCCTTCCGAGACACTGCTCATTGTGGTATGTACCAATTCAATATCTCTGATTGGTTTTCCAATCGCCACAAGTTGATCTTCACCTCCTTTATCCTGGTGATGAAGGATCCCACTGATTCATTTTCTTCCATCCTTACTGTGTTCAATCTCGACTTCAAGAACATGGCTCGAGCTGGATTGCAAGTTTGAAATTGCATTCTAAGAGCTTCCCAAGCTCCCCTAGTCGTCGTGGCATCACTTATGTGAGTGATCACATGTTCTTTCACTGAAAGATTGATCAAGGATAATGCTCTCTGTGCCTTTTTATCAAAGGCCCTTATGTCATCTGGAGTGGTATTTGGTCGGACTTCAATACCTGCCACTATTTCCCACAACTCTTTTTCCATCAAAATGCTCTTCATTTTGAATTTCCAGATGTTGTAGTTAGAAGCCCCATCAAGTTTGCTTGCATCGCCCAAAATTGCCTCATTGATGTTTGCCATCTTCGAACTGCTTAAGACTTCACCTATAGGCTATAAAGTGTATGCTAGAGCCAACCGTGATGTCAAAAATCGATAATAATGACCTGCAATTTTTAGCTTACCAGGCCACCCGTCGCTTTTTCGCCAAACTGGCGTCGTTTTCCAAAATGCTTCACGTCACCAACTCCCAAGTTCATGCCTAGTGGAATGGTGAAATCACTTCTGACGCACTCCGAACACTTTCTCCACGGCAATCACTCTGTTTTGGTGTACCGTACTTGTAGGTACAGTCAGGGTGCCCTTCGTTTGGAGGCCATAGCCTTTCGTTTGGTCAAAATAGGCTAAAGGATGTGAAAATAAGGGCAATTTGGATTTTTGAACTGTTTCTTCAGTGTGAAGAAACTTCACCCTTCAAAGACTTGGGACCCAACAATTTTTTCAGTTTGAAGATTTTTAATGAAGTTGCAATGCACTTTGCACTTCAGACCCCTTCAAACTTTTTCACTTCAATCCAACGGATCCTTTAGATCCAACAACCCACCTGTTGTGAAATGACCATTGTCGATTTGTATGAATCAAGATCGGACAGCTGTCAACGCATTTGTGCGTTGATCAAAGGCCTTCGAAGCACTGAACACTTCGGGCCGCTAGCTGGTGATCAGGACTGAGCGCGCGATAGCTCCCGCGACCTCTCCTCCTCCTCTCTCTCTTCCAGCGATGGAGTTTTCTCTCTCCTTCACGGGCTATGGCAGCTCCTCATGAATCGCACTAGATGCCTTCCTCCTCCACGGCCAGTCGCGGCCTCCCTACCACTAAATTGCGCTACCAGGGCGCCCATTCACAGCCTCTCACAGCTTTGAAAACGTCCTCCTACAAGGAGATATCTCTGATTTTGTCCCTTGAAACCCTAGCAATTTTGAAGAGAAGAATATACTGAGCTTTACTCAGGCTTTCCTTGAGCTTTCCTTTGCAGCTCCTAGCTGACTGAGGTCGCCCTACTGTAGGTTATCTTCTGCTCCAAACCGCTCTTCAAACGGTATTCGATTGGATTCAAACCAATCACAAATGCCAAGCAACCCTCCAGAAGAATTTTTCAGCTTCAAACTTGCTTGCTTTTTTATTCAACCAACCATTCCCTGTCTCTGAATCCTTTTTACAGTTTTGAGCCGTTCCACGAATCTCCAGTGACTCGGTTTTGTGCTTCCTAGCCAACAAACCGTCGTGAATTCACAGCTCTCTGTTCTTGTCCGATGATTCCAACCACCAAGGGCTCTGATACCAAGTTAAGAAAACACAATTGAAAACACCCGACCGGATCAATCACCACAGCACAACGTCAAGTGCAACAAGAATTCAGAATTGCTCAATTTAAACTGTATATTACCAACTGCTTGTAAGTACAAAGATGAGTTCCTTAAAAACACTCAAAGGGCTCGTAAAAGAAAGATGGCCCGATAACTCTAGAACTAACCACACGTGGTGCCGTCGAAATAGGAAAGCACTGTATAAGTCGATCATTGCTATTTTAACTAAAACAAGTATGCGGGCGAGAGTCTATGCCTCATAAGATTATGTACAACCTCCTACCTCCTTGAGAGGCTCATTTGCAATATTCATCTTGATGATGGGTAAAGACCTCTTGGCCTTTCTTTAATAAATTATTTGATCTTGGATAATATCATGATCCTCTTCAATTACTAACACAATATCACTTGATCCTGTGAAATTTCGCACATGTGGGAATGCCCTAAAATGTGTGATTGATTTCTTAAGCAAGCTTATGCACTTGTTGATGGATTCTAGATTGAATTCCAAGATCTAGATCAAAAAACCAAGGCATAGAGACAAAGATAGATGAATTTGTTGATGAACAAAGTAGATACACTTGAAAGGAAGTGCTTCTTGAGAAAACTAAGTAAAATTAAGCTCCTCTCCTCAAGTAAGAGAGAATAGAGCTAATTCAAAATTGGGTAGAGAGAGAAGGTTAAACAAGCAAATCTCACCATACACAAGTTTGACTCAAAAACTCAACTTGAATTATGATTGGAAAGTGATGTACATATAAAACTCAAGAACCCTCCTTGCATGCTATTGGACCCCTATTCCTAGCCTCTTTAATGCTATTGGATGAGTGATGCATCCTTCTTGCAATTCTATGAAAGTGATATAAAATTTGGATTTGGCCTCGGTCCACGTCCTAAAGGCCATCATAATGAATTGCATATTATTTTTTCTCGAAAAGGCTCACTCGTAGATTCCCTTTGTCATGAGCAAAGGCCCGGCAAGAGTCATCCACTGAGCGACCATGCTTGTGCTAGGGAGCATCATGATGTCCATTGTAGTTGGAACACCACAATGGATGACATAATGCGGAGATTGCGAGGTACCAGTAGAAGACATGATGACAATAAGGAGAAGACTAAAAATAAGACGCAGGAGTGTATCAGATAGTTGTAGGAAAGTTTTAGAAGGTTTTGGTCATGAAAAAAAAATTGCAAGGGCTCCGCTAGCACAAGTGAGAAATGAATCGAATTCAACCTTCTTATAGGTGAGTTTGGAGGGTCCATTAGACAAAGTACTAGTTTGGCTTATCAGTTCTGGACAAAAACCTACAAGCATGTTCAATACTGTGATATTAGCTTCCAAAAATCTCAGCGAAGGTTCTTGACCAAAATAGCAGTCTAACGAACGTTCTAAAGGTCTGGCGAAGGTTGAACATTTGCCTAAGACCATCCTTTGCCGAGTTCAACCTTCGTCGATGTGCTATAATAAATGCAAATTTTCAGGATCTGAACCTCTGACCAGCCTAAATCTGGCATTCTGAATCCATCTGGCATGTTGGCGAAGGTTCATAATGATGATTTGATGCTCGGCGAAGGTTCCCCAAATGGCAAAATGCTGAACATTTGTCTAAGGCCAGGTATTAATTGGTGAAAAGAACGTTTGCCCAACTCAGTGTGGGTACATCTAAGGTGGATCTTCCCTCTGAAAACTCAACGAACGTTTTCTATAATTGTAAGTACAAAATATGACCCAAGAAGTGATTTTACGAGTCATTTTCCATAAAGATCTAATTCTTGAGAATACTTTTTTTCAACTTTTTCTGATTTGATGACATTTTTTACTTTTGCTCTTCAATCTTTTGATACACACACACACACACACACACACACACACACACACAATTTTCTTTTTTTACTGTCATTTCCAAAGAAGAAAATCAATCAAGTAGTGAAAAAAAAAAATTGTAAAACAATAAAACTAAAATCATAGTGTCGAATCATGATGGCTAAACTAGCGGAACAGGCTGCCAAAATTTGCATAATCAGCTACCATTTAGTGGAGTGTCAAAGCGTTTTCCATCCAAATGTTCCAAAATAACTGCTCCATAGTTCAGTATTTCTTTAACTTTGTACGGTCCTTCACCTGTAAACTTCAATTTTCCTTTAATCAGTTTTGTCTTATACATTAGTACTAGATCTCCTTCCTTCAAATACTTTTTGTGTAATCGGCAATCGTGCCATGCCTTGCGACAGACTTTCTCTGCTGCCAATGCATGAATTGCCATCAATCTAGTTTAAAGTTTTTGTAAAGCCTCATGGTGCATCTGTAAGGATTTCGCATCATCCAACCGTTCTGTTGCCGCTATGCATAGGGATGGTACTAAAAATTCAATTGACATAACTGCATCTTGACCGTAGACAAGCTGGAATGGCATTTGATTCGTACTACCCTTGTAAGCTGTTCTGAATGCCCATTCCCAATCAGAACGACTTGTTTCAACTATTTTCGTCATAATGGTGTAGAGAATCTTATTGGAAGATTCAGCTTGACCATTACCCCTCGGATAATAGGGAGTATTAAACCGATGAATAATGAAAAATTCTTCCAATAGACACTTTATCATTTCATTCACAAAATGTGTTCCACGATTACTTACGATCTCGATAGGACATCCAAATCTGGTAATGACGTTTTCATAGAGAAACTTAGTCGTCGATTTTGCATCTGCAACTCGAACTTCTTTTGCTTCAACCCATTTGGTCATATAATCAATTGCAACAATGATATATTGGGCTTGAGATCCTTGTGTCGTAGGATGAATAGGACCGACATAGTCAAGGCCCCATTTCTCGAATGGTGCTTGTGATAAAACTGGATGTAAGGGTTCATAATTTTGTCACGTAGGACGACGTGCTCGTTGACAAATATCTCATGACTAAATATAATTTTGAGGATTTCATGCCAATTCCCACGAGTAGTTGGTTTTCTTTAAAACATAATTGACATAGAGTTTTTATCATATAAAACCACTGTTCTTCCTTAAGAATCAAATTTTGCGTAGGTATGTTCTTTTGCCAAAAACGTATTTAAAGAGTATGTTATAGCATGGTTTTGCAAAAGACATACCTGTGTGAAGGCTTATCGATGTATAGTTCGAATCCAAACCTAAACGAATTGAGGTGGTAGGCCGTAGTAACAATCGATGCTACATAATAACAAGACGTAGATGCTCATTTAATGTTCAAATGCTACAAAATCATAACTAGAAGTGCACAGCATTTGAGAATACATTTTGGTTTAGTGGAAAAGACATTACACATCGTTATGTGAGTGATAGATCATTGTCCATACAGCAGTAACCCAATATGCATCATTCTAAACAAACAGACTTGTTATGGAATTGTACAAAGTAAAGTGGGCTTCCTACAATCCATCACTAGACACAGGAAGCATGAGAGATAGACTTTCTTTGACCAAAAATGTGTTTTTGAGCTAGCTGGACAGCGGCCACTAGTCATTAGTTATATCACCATTGTTGTCTAGCATGCATACAAGTTAGCAACAAAGGATGATTAAGTGTTTTGCATCGCTGTCTTTTAGGCAAGAATTATGCTTTTAGCAACAACAAAGTGTATTGTAATCCATCGCTACCTACAAGGCATAAAAACCCATTTTCAAAAATGAAAAAGAAGAAGTGGTGGTCAGCAAGCCACGATAGAGATGTGTGTGTGTACTGTAGATCATAAGAAGAGTGGTCCATCGTTGGTCAACGAGCCACCATAAATACATTTGCAGATTATAAGTTGCTATGAGCACACATATCATATGTAGTTGCAAAGAAGCATAAACCAGAATGTAAACAACATAAAAGAGAATCTGATGATCACATTGTCATGAAATGAGAATTACCCTGAGATAGAATCTTAAGGACGAAAGCTTGGTAGGGCGCATTCACGAGAGGAGAAAAGTGATGAACTCTCTTCACAAAGTCTTGTGAGAAAAAGTGGTCAAAAACTGCATGATATATAGTGGTATGTAGTGAAGCTTTATGGAAGGTGGCTTATTGCCTTGAGAGACAAAACATGTCCATTCAGTATGGCTAAGCATAAAACCTTTGTAGAGCTTATCAGCAAAACAAGGGGGGGGAAATTTTTTGAAATGTTATAGTGCAAGTTTGGAATGGTATTAGTGTAAGACCTTAAAATTATTGTGAATCATTTTAGAGGCAAGAAGAATTTGGAAGGCCTCCATGGGTGAGTATATGAGAGGCGTAGTTGTGTTCATTCCAATGAGAAAAGTTTGGATTAAAGGAGAGGTTCAAACACAATATCAAGAGTGGACATTATGAGTCATTATATCAAAATGGATTGCCATTATTTCTTGATAGAGAGGTTATTAGCAAAGGGGAGCTTATCTAAAGCCTTTAACAAAAATGACACTAGGGGACCTTATCAAAGGCCTTTTCAAGCAACTAGTGTAAAAATTTAGGTCACTCTTTTGTCAATTCTTGCTTTTTCTTCTCTTTGGCCATTTTGCAAGGAGGGAAGTGTACCCTACTTACATATGGAGCTTAATGCCAAAACCCCATTGACAAGGATATTTCTATGTCCCTAGGTAAGGTAGTGAGGCCTCAAATGGCATATAATTAAGTATGACCTTATTATTCCTTGTAAAAGGTACCTAATTAATATGTGAGACATGTGAAGTGTTACATGGCATGTGATGGTTATATGCATGATGAGTGACCATTGATTATAACTGGAGTTCAGTCTAGTTAGCACGAGGGTTGCATGGACACATGCACGAAATCTCTATATTTCTCGGTGAAGACACCATCCAGACGTATTGGTTTTCATATTTGATAGCTTGTCCTGCTTCTCTCATTAGGTAGTCATTTGCCATGGCTTGGGGATGAGATGGAGATCTTAGAAAGATCCATATCTATTCGGTTGGGTGGTTTTTCCTATCATTATAGGAAGCAATATGGTTATGTTAGCTGTTAACAGAGATTGGTCTCCAACAATATTTTAGAAGCATCATATTTTGTAATAGCAAAAGTGGAATTCAACTTGTAAAAAATCTTGTTTATCACGCTAGCAGACTAAGCATATAAAAATTAACTGTCACTTTGTACTTGAACATCTACTTAACAAAGATGTTAATATAGTACATTGTAGTACTATAGATCAATTAGCAGGTGTTCTTACAAAACCTTTAAGTAAGGACAAGTTTGAGATGTTTAGAGAGAAGCTTTTTATATGTGACATTGAGGGTATATTTAAGCTTTAAGGAGAGTGTTAAAAATAAAAGCTAAAAGTTTACATCTCTGGATAGTGTTTTAAATTACATAGATGTAGCTATTCTATTTCTCATTAACTTATTTTGCATTCAAACGAAATTGTATAAATGTCAATTAGGTCATCTTTGAACGTAGGTTTTCATTAGAACGTTATTTGTAATTATGTCATTACCGCATTATGAGTGATTAGTTCCTTTGTGTGTTTCACTTATAATAGTCGCTTTGTATGCAATCTAATCCTCAAACATATGTCGAAAGATTGTACTATATTTTTGAGGGTTCTAACTGGTAGCATGGTAAAACTTATAAACTACTATCTAAATTCACATTCTTAATAAATTTGCAAAAACATGTATAACAATTATGTTGTGAACTCATGTGCTAAGCAAGGGCATTCATGTAATGATATAACCAATATGTACTAGTATATGATGGAAAGTGTGTGCATTTTGTTGTTCATAGTGAAATGAGCTCTCATCTTACCTCAGAGAATGGGTGTCAATGTGTGTAGCAACCAACCAGCACATCGTATCGACAAGTAAGGTGAGCAAGCTAGTGTTTGTTGAAATGTTGTAACGGTAAGGCAAACTTGCTTTGAAGTCAAATCCATGTCAATCACATTCGTAAAGAATTGTATGCAGCATGTAGTGAAGTCATCCAAACAGAGCCTTAAAAAAGTGGTCGAAGTTTACATGGTTCTAAATTACCATAGGTTCTCGTTCTCAGCCAAAGCATGTATCCAAAATTGTTTTGGAGAAATGCTCCCAATATGTACCTCAATGAGTAGTGTAGTCGCTCCAAAAAGTCATGCGTAGAAAATGGGACATGTGTTTGGAAGACTTAATGGGTAATTTCTCACAGGGGTAGCTGGAAACAACGAATGGTATAGCTCTATGCTTTCATGTAGTGTGGCTATGAAAAAACATTCTTCATAGGCAATGATCTTAGAAAGATGAGAGTTGGCATTCACCTCAAAAACATGTGGATAGCAGCTGAAATGAACTATTTTCAACATGCAATATTTTATGTCATGCTTGCTAAAAAAGTGTGGATTATAGTGTTGGATGCGTTCCATCAACTTGTGTAGTGCCCTCAATCACTTCCTTTTGTTGTCAAATGGCCATTGGTAGTTGTATGTTGATGGAGAGAGAGAGAGAGAGAGAGAGAGAGAGAGAGAGAGAGAGAGAGAGAGAGAGAGAGAGAGAGAGAGAGAGAGAGAGGGCGGGGGGGGGGGGGAGCATTCTTGAGGCCAAGTTGTTTTCCTTCATATGGTTTATGTGAGAGTTGTGTGGGCCATAGAACCTCCAAATTTTGCCCTTAGACTCAAGGCATGAAAGGTGAAAGACAAATACGGTCCCATAATTTTAGGTCGCTATTATTCCCAATGACTCTTTAGAATTTCATTTTTAAAGAAAAGACGTATGCCCTCTTGACAAAGACCACTATATTCTCATATAGCAACAATTGTGAGTCATTGTAGTTCCATAACATTTTGCAACCTTCTGTCAACTATACGAAACGATAAGCAATAAACTGTTAGAAATACACGTGAATACAAAATAACATCTATATCCCATTTGAATAAGTATGATTCAGCTTACTCATTACCAATAAGTGTTCATACGCAATTGACTATGCCTCCTATTATCAGTTTGTTCTACGAACTATATATTTTCTTCATCACACACACACACACACACACACACACACGTCTGCATGTGCGTGTGTGTGTGTGTGTGTGTGTGTGTGTGTGTGTGTGACGCGCGCGCGTGCGTCTACGTGTATCTATGTATATGTTCCTTTCCGACTCATTCTTATCTAAGACTGGGCTTTCTATTGCTATGAGAGGCAGCACCCTTATCCAGCTTAGCTATGGTTTGGGATTCTTAAGAGGTTTGGCCTAACAAGCTTGTTTTCATTTGAGGTTTTCAGTATTACTTGGCCAAAAAAATGACAAATTATCATTTCTAGCATTATGTGAGCAAACCATTCTTCACCCCTCAAGGAATTTTAACAAAAAGGTCGGTTATTTCTACAAACGCTCTAAGGTAGAAACCAGGTTTAAGGCCACATTGAAAGATCTATGAAAGTTGAATAGCTAAGACCATCAATCTAATATATTACCTTGATGCTAGAGCTCTATCACAGTCCCTTGGCACATTTCAAACATAACTAATCAACATAGGTACATTATTGTTCACTTAAAATGTGTTCTGATCTTTATATTTCATCTCAACCACATTTTAAGCACTGCACGTTTAGATACCTCATTAATATTTTAGTTTTCTAGCCTTGTTTCCGTATTCCCATATATTGCACAATGCTCCCACAGTCCTGAAAAAATGTTTTCAGCTCACCATGATGTGCAGATTTCCACAATATTACATTTAGAACATTTTTTTATATTAACGTTTATGATGAGGAATTAAGCCAATTTTGAAATAGAAAAAAAGTTCTTTACAAGGGAGACTTCAGGTGAGTTGAGTACACTTTATCAAGATTAGTCACAGCACACTACTACACACCAGGGGCACGACATATGACCACACCACCACGTTGCCACCGTTCGTTCTTTCACCAATAGTAAGGACAGGAAAGCAACATCCTCAGAAATTTCTCAGATGCAACTCACCAGGCAAAAGAACCTCGTAAAACACCCAAAAACATTGCTCTAATCCTTAGAAACCCATTCCAACCGTTTACAGTCAGAACGTACTGTACGGTCTGGATCACCATTGTCCCTTTTTGGTGCAGCTTTTCTGCTTATTTTGGGCATCATCTCTTTGTTAAAGAATCACGATTGTTATTTTTATTTTTCCTGGCCACGTTCCAGAACGAATTGCATTCTGGAACGCAACGCAACGGGCAACTATGCTCTTTTGTTTCCTCACTTTGTAAAAGCTGTCTAAAAAATAGTCTTCTGAGGTTTGTGTTTTTTCAGGTCTGTTTTGCTGAAAATCAAAATGTGTTTTGCGGTTCAGAATGCTTGTTCCAGAACACAGATGCAGTGGAACGTATTTTGCTGCATCTATGCATTGATTATCATATCAACCAGCGAATACATATATCAACTATAAAGGCATATGCACCTACCAAATTACATATGACAACACCATATCTATATTATGGTGACATAGAAGATAGTCTCGTTAAGTTCACAGGCTTCCTAGTGAGAAAACGTTCAATCACATCAAAAAGAATGTAAAAAAGACTTTGCAGCTTTCTGAACTCCCAAAACTGGCTACTCCTCTCTCTATTGCCAATGCCATTGCTCCAACAATTGGCAACCCACCAAAATTCTCTAGTGCTCCCTGGCCGTCTTCATAAACTGGCTGGTGAAACAACACACTCGGTCCTTTCTGCTCTCTGAAAAATCGCACAATAAAAACAACCGTTCCGTTTGACCCAATTTTTCTCCAAAGTCAAACTTTCATGAACATGGGCATACTATGCACAAAAGAGAGTAATTGCAAATGTTTTTCCAAGAATCTCAATGCTCCACACCAATCATGGGTTCAACTTTTTCATTTTCATGTGGATCGTCAGTATGCTGCGCATCTGTGTCTTGGTAGTCCACACTGAAGTCATAAGTACCTTGAAGACCGGTATTCAAATATGTTTGATCAGATTTTGTAGCCTTTTTTCTCCGTTTCTTTTCAGCACGAGCTAACCGTGGGTTCAATATACCATCTGCATCATAAAGTTTTTCGTTCTGACTAAGACCATCAGCACGGACTCGATTGACTCTAGTTTCATTTATATCCATTTCTTCAGGTTCAGCCTCCTCTGCTTCAACATTGCCAAACTGTTCACCCTCTGAAACCTGCACAACGTTACTGCTGTGTTAAAGCTTAATGCAACAGCAGTACAAAAATATGAGAAGCTAATTGACACGAGTGAACTAGATTCAGAAGAGGCCACAAACGAGGGGAATAAGTTGCTAACCAGTGATGTTTCCATGTCCAAGGTCATGGGAGCACCGGAAGGTATTTCTGTATGACTGCCATCAAGAAGCGAGGATAGGCCTGCAATCACTGCAGATTGCTCATCTTTATAGACTTCATCTACAACAAACTCCTTTCCCCAATCGGCAACTATTGCTGCTTCAGAACACTGACTTGCTTCTCTAATAGGAGGTAAGGAGTAATGAGGAATTTTCCCTGTAATTTCAAATATGAGGCACTCCTTGAGTGTGTAGAGGGATTTGGATAAGCAATGATTCTTAAACTGATACCTATCGAAAGATCTACTTTTAATAAAGATAGCATGGCAATATGCTAAAAAAGAGTGCAAATACTTTCCATAGACACCAAAATAATAATTTGATATTAACAAAAGTGAGATGCTAAAATTTTACTGGTCATACCTTCATTCCAATCATGGAGAACCACTCGTGCAGCGGCTATCTTGTCTACAAGGCCACCTTTTTTTAGTTTTCCACGCACAAGAGCCACATTTTGCAGAAAATCATCCACTGAACTGAAATGTGTAATCTTGTACAATGACATCAACTTCTCAGGACGGCAGAGTTGTAAAATTTCTTGCACTGCAACCATATGACAAAGCACATTCATGGATTGCCAAAACAACTCAAGCAAAAGTCAACATTCCTTTCATGTTTTAAAAAAGTCCTGTGCAGACCAATGTAGCACGCACCTAGTGTTAGAATTTAATGTTTATTTGACACCCCTTAATGATAGTTTGGCCATGCCTGTGTGCTATTTTTAGGGGCTATTACTAATTATAGTAAGTCATATTTTAGGGTCATTACTATTTATAGTAAATTAGTTTTTTGGTCATGCATGTAAGTAGGTGCACTACTACTAGAATAGGATTTGCTTTTATCACTTAGAAACTCATCTTGGGTGTTTACCCAATATAGGTAGTATTGTTAGTAAATAGCTTTTGCTATTTTGCTATTTACTTTAGGCTCATTAGCTTTTATTAATCATTAGAGAAACTATATAAGAAGGCTGGCGCCCCACCACAACTATACCATTCAATTCAATGAGCTAGAGCAATTGCTCAATTCTCCTATGATCTGAATTCTCTCTATGCTTGGTTTTGTGTGAGTGCTAGTAGGACTAGTAACTCCATCTAGAATTTGTATCACAAATTTTGACATGGTATCAGAGCCAAGTCAGACCTAACAGTTCATGGTGTCAAAGCCATGGTTAGGTGGCCCAAGTTGTGGGGCAGGTGACAGCTAGGACCCCAACCAAGTGTGGCTTGAGGGGGGGGGTGTTGGAATATCAATCCACACTCTAGAGAGAACTATCAAATAGGGCGGATAGCTCAGTGGTAGAGCATCCCATCCGGTATGAGGGAGGTCCTGGGTTCGAATCCTAGTATGTCCATCCATATTATGATTTATGGATTTCTAACATGGTATCAGAGCAGGCTCTTTGGTGAGAAAGAGAGTTTGTATGCAGGGTTGCAGGAAGATTGTTGGACGAGCTGATCGCTGGCAGCTTGTTGGATCGTTGCCTAACCAGAACTGTTTTCTGGTTGATCGCTGCTGGCACAACAAGTTCAAGAAAAAGCAAGATAGAAATTTTGCTGAAGAAGAAGAAACTTCTGATGCAAAATTGAGTGCTTTGGATCTTGAAGACTATGAGTTGTTTTCGGCATCGACATCTTCTGGTAGTACCTTCTCGAAGGAAGAAGAAGACTATTGGTTTATTGATTCAGGAGCTTCTAAGCACATGACACCCAGGCGAAACTGGCTATCTAATTTTCAAAAATTAGATAATGGATCAAATATGAAGTTGGGGGACAACTACACATATGATATAAAGGGAGTTGGAAAAGTACAAGTACAACTACCTTTAAGGAAGATTGGAAACATAAAGGATGTGCTTTATGTACCAGGAATCAAGAAAAACTTGCTCTCAGTATCAGCTATTGCAAAGCAACACATGGTGGTGCAGTTTGATGAACAGCGGTGTCTCATCAAGAAGAAAAATGATGAAGTAGTAGCTGAGGGCATACTTGCAGGGCGGTTGTATAAACTTCAAGCTCAGGTGGTGGATCATCATGCAAGTGTTGCGGATACTGAATCATTAAGTAAGTTATGGCACGAGAGGTATGGACATCTGAATCACAAAAGTCTACAAGTCTTGAGGAAACTTAACATGGTTACAAATCTACCTCAAGTCGTTTCTGATCACAAGGTTTGTGAAGGCTGTGTCTTAGGCAAGCATCATATGAAGAAATTTTTGCCTAGTACATTCAAGGCGAAAAATGTCCTAGAACTTGTTCATACATATTTGTGTGGTCCTATGAAAACTCAATCTTATGGGGGAGCAAGTTACTTTATGGTGTTTGTGGATGACTATTCTAGGAAGACATGGATCTATCTTCTGAAGAATAAGGGTGAAGCTTTCAAATATTTCACATGGTTTAAGACACAGGTGGAGAAAGAAACGGATAGACAAATTAAGATACTTCGCTCGAACAAAGGGGGAGAGTATCTTTCTACGAAATTTCAAGTGTTTTGCAAGGATCATGGTATAAAGAGACAATTTGCAAATACGGACACGCCTCAACAAAATGGAGTTGCGGAAAGAAAGAACCGGTCCATAGTGGAAACTGTGAGGAGTATGCTCAAGAGTAAAAATCTTCCAAATATGTTTTGGGGTGAAGCAGTTAAGACGGCAGTTTATCTTTTGAATCGAAGTCCTACAAAGGTTGTAGAGAATCGAACTCCAGAGGAAGCTTACGCGGGTCGGAAGCCAGATGTAAGTCATTTGAGAGTGTTTGGAAGTATTGCTTATTCTCACATACCTAAGGATTCAAGGAGCAAATTGGATTCTAAGGCGACCAAGTGTTTATTTCTTGGTTATGATAATCAAGAGAAGGGATACAGTATGACTTGGAGGGTAAGAAAATAATCATAAGTAGGGATGTAATCTTTGATGAGGAGGCAACTCATATAGATATAGAGATATATTTTGATAAAGATCAAGATGGTGGAATCCCTATATTATGTGACGAGTTATTACAGGAACCTGAATCGACACATGTATCGCCTACGCCAATTCAAGAACCTAAAGTGTCTTTGGTTGAGATAGGAAAGAGGAAGGAGAGGTCAAGTGTATGGGATACTTATTCACCTCCTACTTCTCCAAGCAGGAAGCATCCTACGTCAGAAGCTAGAAGATTGCCTAGGCGATACTATGAAACAATCAAGGATAGTGTTATTATGGAACAGGGAGAGTCCAGTACACATGGAACTAGGAGATCAACTAGACTTGAAAAGCAACATGAAGATCAAGATCGACAAGAGGTTCGACAAGAGGATCATCATGAAGATGGGGATGTACATTTTGCATATATGGCCACAGTATTAGAGACCAAGGATCCATCTACTTTCAGAGAGGCTGAAAAAGAGGATATTTGGAGGAAAGCTATGGATGAGTACGACTCAATCATGAAAAACAAGACTTGGAGACTTGTTCAGCTACCTACAGGTAAAAAGGCCATTGGATGCAAGTGGGTCTGTTTCATGGGTTGGTTTTTTTTACATGCCCACGTGTGGACAGATAATTTAATTTGAGTGTACAAGGCCAACCGAAACATATTACACCACCACACCATGCTAAGGGCCAACAAGGCTTCATTGTTGCTGAACAAAAAAACTCTAGGGCCACAACACAATAGGCTGAACACTTTGCAGATGTAGCAAATCTGAAAAACTGACTCACTAAAAATACCCACACCCTAGTATGCCCCATGAATAGTCTGATTACCTGCTTATTCCAAAAGTTCAGAAATACAGAACATCAGGCTAGGTCTTTAGAAATCAGTAGAGCGATTGCATAAAGGCAAGATAACGGAAAAGATTGCTGGAATGTGTGTCAAGGCACATGAATGATTCAGCGAGAAAGCTATCATTTATTCAAATTATAGACAGGCTTACTGTATTTATCGTGAACTTGAGATGTATTTTTCATCCACTTCAATTCATCCACAACAGAGTTCCTTACCTGTAAGCATCTTTCATACTATTGGAACAAATCAATCTTCTAGATCTTCATTTTCTTAGCATTTCCTTCAAAAAATGTCAATCAAATAGATTTTCTTTTAAAAAGAATAATAAGAATTTTTCAACATACAGTCCACCATTGAGAGTTCTTCCAGCAATATATATAATACTTCGCTCTTCAAAAAAAACGCTGAAACATTCGCTTAGAGGTGAGAAAAAATGGTTATAAGGATTCGCTTAAGAGATAATCAGCTTCAAAATTGTGACTAAAAAAAAAACTGATGCATAACCTTACCAGATTTTGAAATGCTTCGACATAACAAGCTTACAAACTTTACGTCTAGTAGTAATTTTAGCCACACCACAAAAAATATATATAATCGTTTAATAGTGGATAAGAGATTGAGATAGAGCTATTAAGAAAACAACAATCCAACCTTTAAGAACTGTCCTCAACTTCTAACCAATCCCAGAATACATATCATGCTCCAATCAAAGGACAGAACAAAAAGCACATCAATCACAAACTTGAAATGTAGGCTAATGTATCAGTCGCTAATGTATCAGCCTCAGAAACCAGTTCCAACCATTTATAGTCCCAAGAAATACTCTCAACTTTTCTGGCATAACCCCATTTTA
Source organism: Diphasiastrum complanatum (assembly GCA_029204225.1). Classification (NCBI taxonomy): domain Eukaryota; kingdom Viridiplantae; phylum Streptophyta; class Lycopodiopsida; order Lycopodiales; family Lycopodiaceae; genus Diphasiastrum; species Diphasiastrum complanatum. The sequence continues at coordinate 57,436,508 of CM055103.1, forward strand.
ATGAGACAAATATTTGCCACGTCATTGCTGACAAAAGATGCTGCAAACTGTAGATATTATAAACAAAATAGTTGCAAAATGCAGGTGCTACAAAATTTCAGGTCAATGAGGACCCGATAGAGAAATTTTATAATTTTTCCCCCCCGAACTAGCTTAGAATTTCCGCTATAACTTTCTAGCCAAAAAATTCTGTCTGGTAAGTACACTTACATTTCTGCTCGACCTTCCAACCTACAAAAACGAAACTTTTTAGGCACCTGGGGGACCCTTAAGATTTAGCACTGAATCTAAAAAAGAGGATGGTTTTTCAAAGCTAGAATGTAAGATATCGTTTGCATTGAAAATACACCCCTCCCTCCAGAAAAAGTCAGAAGAACTAGCACAACTTTCAAAAAAAAGCTTTATCCCATTTCAGACAGTGATATATAAAAATGTTGAGGAACATTTGAAGAGAAAGGAAAGATGTCGATAGAGCGCAATTTACTACAAGTGTCTGAAGAACATGAACTGCAGGGAGAAAGTCGTTTCCTACTATGAGCTACCTTATGCTAATTTCAAAGGTGTTTTTGAAATTAAGAATGCACAAAGGTAATGATCAAACTTCACAAGAACAAAAACAACCCAATTAAATCAATCAATGTATAATCTCACCAGAGACAGTAGGATCTTCCAGTTTCTCGATTCTGACACAATTTCTCAGACTTGCAATTGTGCCTTGTCCCTTCGAATTTGAGAAAACAATCCCAGGAGAATCCAGCAGTTTCACATGCTTGTCCAACTGAATCTCTTGAACAACTCTAGTTACACCCGGAGTGGCACCTGTACTAACAGCGCGCGCTCTCTTCAAACTATTAATCAAGCTACTTTTGCCAACATTTGGAAACCCAACAACCCCCACAGTGATGGCTGTCTTCAACTGCAAACCAGAGATATTATTAGCTTGTATATTGGTAAAAATTATAACCTGAGCATCACTCATCGATACATATAAACACAATATGTGCAGCTTTGGAGTGGATATCCCTATGTTCCTTTAGTTGCAATAACTCATACTGTCATTCTCTTCAGGGACACTATTCCAGTACATTTCCCTTCAGAAAGTACAGGAGAGGTTTAAAGCAAGGCTGCTTCTTACCATCAACATGCTATGAAAAAAATTCAAAGTGAAGATTGACATGGAAAATCAACACTCTGGAGACGCAAATATCTTGTGAATTGGATAATATCAAGAAAATAAGCACCATATACGAAAATATAGATGATTATGTAAGGGAATTTGATGTTAGTTTTGATGTTGCAAAGAGGGTCCCTTTTGTAGTTTACTTGTGCTACTTCGCCGGCCACAGTTGCAACCAAATAGTTGAAACATCCAAACGTTTGGAACCTTTTTACCCACTTTTAGAGTATAAAACTTAAGGTTTTTACAGTGGTATGTCTAAAAAAATGATCATTGCCAGTTATACTACAAAAATAGGTTTCTTTGTGATGCAACTTAGATAAATTAAATCATTCTGAGTCATACATAGCAACGACAGCATTTAGCATTAGATAATCACAGAACAAGACCATACAAATGTAGATCAAAAACGTATTAACCAATTGCAAGGGGTTAGGACCACAAATTCTCAATGTAGTCATAACCAGAGAAAAAGATTACATAAAATTTTGAATTACAGGTCCAATATCTCAGAATAGCTTGATTTTCAGTTTGATTTAAAGCTGCCATTAGCTTCAAAATGGGCCAAAACCCTTACCTGCGAATTTTTGCAGCTGTTGGAGCTCAAATGATGGCTAAGGCTCAGGCGGAAGCCTCCTCCGAAGTGTGCTGCAGCCTACAAACGACCCTTCCGTAGATGTCTGATGAAAATTTGCCAGGGGGTTGGGGGCTGACCTCATAGGGCACCATAATTAGGCCCTTTAGCCTTGAGGTCACACATCCCCCAAAAGCAAAACAATTTGCAATTTTTTAGGAGGGGGCATGGGGACTTTTTTTGGGGGGAAGAAAATCTTTTGGAAATTTGTTGCATGGCGATTCTGTGAGTGTTTCTAACATGCATGGATGGTCTATAGTTGTTTGTCAAGAGAAATAGACCCCTAAAGTATGAGATTAAATGAAAATTAACAACTACATTAGGCCATGTTTTCCATGGGCACGAGGAGTTGAATCGAAAATATTCAAATTAACCTTTCTATTTTCTGATAGCATAGTTGCTCTATTTTCTTTTAAAAACATAAAATTTAGGGAAATAGAACTTGGGATGTTACCAATGAAACCCATTCCTAAGGTTTTTCCTTAGGAACGGGTACCATTCCATTCCTAAGGAACAGTTTTAAGAAAAGGGCTTCACCATAACTTTGGATTGCATGATGTCTGAGGAGTTGCCTTGATCAGACAAGAGGGTTTTTTCAAAAACTCTCAGGAACGATTTTTTCTGATTCGATTACCTACATCCTCACAGGAACAGGAACGATCAGAGTCGGATCAGACACGAAAGGCAGATAGGAATGATCAAAATAATTTTTTTCTGATGTAACTAACCCACAGCCTCACAGGAACAGGAACGATCAAAATCAGATCAGACAGGAACGGCAGATAGGATAATTCCCCATGTGAATTGACGCATACTAGCAATAGAATTCGAAGTCGTTTTGCAAGGCATTCAAGGTGGTAAGAAGGCCACCTTGAAGGCCTTGCAAAACTCCTTTCATGTCTTGGGGGCTTCAGGCTTCCCTCGTCGATCTTGGCACCATGTAAAATCTTTTCCTCACAGGTACATGATAGTCAAAACTGATCTTGTTGTCATCCGTTGAATCGTGCATGGAGAATTCTAAACTCCATTCATCCACCCACAAAATCACGACATTGGGGGATCTGTCCTTCTTATCACCATATCCATAAATAGAGGAACATAAAAGGAGAGCAACAATAGCAAAGGAAGAAGAGGTGCAATACATCAACCAAAGCATTTACACATATTTTTTGATTCCCACAACCCTATGTGGTACTGTCCATGGCTGACACAAAACTTAGAAATCAGAAAAATGTGGAATAGGTGGCAATCCACCACCCTTCCCCCTCTCTCAATCCATCCCCAAGGCATCCAAGGAGGCAGCCAGATGGCCGCCTCACACCCAAAAGACATCCCCCCCGCAACACAGGTTGAATGCAGGAAGCCACGCCAGCAGGTGAGTTGGCTGCCAGCAAACTTGCTGGCCACGCTGGCTGCCAGCAAAGGCCAACAGCCCAGCTGGCAGTTAGTGAGGGCAGCCAACTGGCTGCGCCAGCCTGCTATTTCCTGTTTTTCTTTCTTTTTCTTTTCTTTGTTACTTTAAAAAAAACAAAAAAAGGTGAAACCAAGAAAGGGAAAGTATTTTCAAACTTGCAATCTTTAATCTAATAAGGAGATCAAGGAGAGATCAGCAAGTAGAAACAAAGACATGGCAAACGTGGGGTTAGGTAAGAACCAAGACATGGAAATTTAGGTGGCGGCACTAGAAAGGTAGGTCAGCAAAATACAAATACTCAATGTTATGTCTATGATAATACCTAACATAAATAGGAGACGCGCACTCTTCAACCCTATCTTTTCACAAAGTAATCATTAATACAAGTATTCCAAGCTCATGGTGCTTGTTTTAATCCATAGATAGCTTTCTTCAACCTGCATACTAGACTTTCTTTACCTTCTTGTGCAAATACCTCAAGCTGCTCCATGTATGTTGGGTACTTTGTGGGTCCTGCCACTAAATACCATCCACAAAGTTTATCATATATAGCATGGACCAAATGCTACGGCATCCCTACTCACTTTGTCAACACCCAAGAGTAGGCATAGGTCACATATACAAACATATATCCACAATAACTTTCATACATTTTGTACAAAGATCAAAGTAGTTTCTATCACTTCTCCAAAGGTGAAGGGCATACTTGGTCATGATAAAGGCCAAAACTACTCAAAACCTAACTGAATAGCACACATCGACAAAAAAAGGATCCACATGGGTAAAGAGAGTCTAGTTTCTAAGGCCAAATAGGAAATTGTTGGAATGTAAATGGAATTGCTTACATTACCATAGGTTACTTTGACCCAAAAGGTCGAGAGTTGTGTAACCATGGTCATTTATTATATTAGGCCTACTAAACTTAGAGTTAGCTAAGTTAGTATGAAATTAACTTGGTAGGGACTCATGGGTCCACTAGGCCTAATTGTGACATTAAGTACCCCAACTTGACATATTGGAGGTACCTTATTCGTTCTATTTAACTTATAGAAAGTTGGATAGTCAATAGTCAAGTAGTTGGATAGCCAATAGTCATGAAGTTAGATAGTCATCTTGGACTATATATATGTGTGCATCCCATTTGTATTTGGAACATGTGTAAGCAATACTGACTATTCTCCTTGGCTGTCCACGAGTTTCTACAAGAGGGTAGCCATCTCTCTCTTTCTTTTGAGAATGCTTTGTGTGATTGAATAGTTAAGATCTTGGATCCTTAGGCTTCTATTTCTTACAAAAATATGGAAGGTCAAAGACAAGGAAGACACTAACTAAGACTAAGAGGAGGAGTTGAAGAGAGAAGCTTAAGAAAGGCGATCTTGACAATGGAGGCATTGCAAGGAGCAAAATGAAAACAATTTTCTGCTTTGTGACGATAGTTGTTGACTAATAGCAAGATTTGCAATAGAACATGAAGCCATATATGTGTTTGTTACTTTGTTTGATGGGTGTCTGAACAACTCCGTTGCAAGTGTCCACATTTCATGACAATGGTCTCCAAGGATCATGCCTATAATCTCTACTTCAATAACTCTCTTTATTTCTTAGCACCATTTCTCTAGAATCCTCAAATACCTCTTCAAAATTTACCTTCTTAGTAAAATTGTAAGTGTGGAGCACTACAAATGCTTTCACCCATTTCTTTATGCTTCACTCAAATCACATGCAAGACAACGGCCTTGTCTCAAAAATTATACACGATAAGATGAGATGATGTAATTGCGACTACACACAACAATTGGTCCATCATGTCAAACGAACCACACATAGCAAGATCTTTCTTGAAATTTGAAAAGCAAAAAATTTGCTTTAGGCCCTGAAAATGCTTTCCCTTTTGCCAAAAAATTTGCAAACTTTTTTGGCATCCCGTACTGCATTTTAAAGTACCTATTCTAACATTTCGAAGCAGTGGGCCTGTTAGAATGCGTTACGATGCAACTTAGCTTCGAAATAGAGCCATATACTATTCAAGTTGCTACTTGATACTCTAGCACCAGGTACAGAAAATGTCATGAAGCTTATTAGCTATATATAGAACTGCCTATAGAACTTATGACAAATTTACAGTCCATGCTAGAGAAATAAATAAACTTGTAATGATATAACACAAAACACCAAAAATAACTAGAATACGTGACCAAGTAGAAAAGATTCACCTGTTGATTTCTTGAATAATTCTTCAAAAGCCTAAGAAGTATCTCTGCACCCAAGCTATCACTCGTTTGTGTGCTATCAACCACTTCTCTAGCTCGCGCAGACTTCCTCCCCAGATTTGACTTTTGTTTTTGTGTGCTGCATTTGAAAGCCACAGTAGGTAGTTCTTCTCTCAAGTAGCTAAGCCACTTTTCAGCGATCTCTTTTGGAACCAAATCTACCAAAAAAGAACAAAAGTCAAATGCCCCATACTTTATCACAGATTACCCATCAACTCTACAACTTAACAACACTATATTTGTATTTAGCCAATTTTGTGGGTCAGTCCATGTAAATGGCCTCGAACCCCTTTCGATTTAGAAATATGTTGCACTATCAAAATTGCTATCAACTGGATATTCTTGAAATTAAACTAAACCTGTGTAAGATAGACATTGTGCTACTTCGTTATTCATATTTCTTTGCTGTTTAGTTTTACATATGATATAGACTAGTCATTTTTGGAAAAATAAAAAGAGATTGAGAATCAAAACATTTCTAGGATTCTTTAATTTTTTCAAAAACAGCTCAACTTTCAAGGCAATAAATGAGCTTATGGTTTTTATTTTTCCTATCAGAGTGGTTCAGATAGTAACATAAACTATAATCAACATATAAAATTTGCCCTGAAAATACGTGGCATGTATATGATTGGGCATGTTGTTCCAAAGCTTTGAGAATTTTGAAAAATTACAAGAAATAAATTGTGTTCGTGTTTTTGACAAATATACAAAATGAATTGTCTCCCAAATTGCTCTCAAGTGCAAGTTGGTAGGTTCTCCAAGCATCAAGCATGAGGTTTTGATGAATACTCATTAGCCATGTGGTAAGTACTTAATAAACCAAGTTGAACGACTACATTAACGAGTAGCAATGCTTTTCTAAGGGCCATTTTATAGTAAAGGTTGTGTTCACTTAATACTCACAATTTATTTACATTTGGGGTCCAAAGAGCTTCAATCCATCTATTTAGTCTTGTCTACAAACAAGGACCTTCAAGTCTTCGACTCCAAATGTTGAGTAATATTGACTATCATCGTTTCACCCCTACCCTCTAATATCCGGTAGGACTTGTACCAAAGGTCAAGAACAAGGTTTATATCTATTTGTGATATTAGAATATATCCAATTTCACAAATTTATATAGAAAAGTCAATGATGTCATAAGGTAAACCTTAGAAACAATATACGAGCAACTCAAAAAGTCAAAGGATCTAAATCAAAACAATAATAAAAAATTCAATAAACAAAAAAACAATCAGCAAGAAGAAAGACAAAATAATAATAATTTAAATAAAATGAGATTATTTGGTTCCATCGTGTAGGTGGTGGAGATAATCATATATCACCAACTTAAAAAAATAGGTGCGCTTATTCGCAATTTCTTTACATTTGGGGGGTCCAAAGAGCTTAAATTTTAAGTCCATCAATTTAGCCTTGATCATAGATGCACAGAAACGCATTTCTGAGGGCACACATTTCTCCTCCCAGAATCGCAAAAAAAAAAAAAAAATTGGAAAAATAGCTTATGGCTGAAATTTTTTTAGGGGATCAATGATCAAACCAGCATTTTGCCTCTCAGAAGTGCAGTAGATGGGGCACAAACAAATCTTATTTTCAATAGCTATTTGGTTGTTATTTGCTCTGGTTTTCAATAAATGCTCAGGGGTTTCAGGGGGCTGTAGCCCCCTGAGAAACGGGGGGTTCGGGGGGCTATAGCCCCCCGAGAAACATGGGGTCCGGGGGGCGGTAGCCCCCAGTGGGGGGTTTGGGGGGCAACGCCCCCCAACGGCAGGGTCCGGTAGACCTCATTGCCCCCCAACGGCAGGGTCCGGTAGACCTCGGCCCCGATGGTAAGGCCTCTTCATGACTTGGCCTTCCAACTCCCTGAGCGAAAACACACTTACTGGGACCATCTGTGATCGTAACAGACAGGCTAGAGGTTAGTTTTGAATATTTATCCTTGACAGAACCCAACATGGATTAATGCACCTGAACTGGACCATCCTGCACCCGAAACAGTCGACAAACTACATAGTAATTATGCTCTTAATAAGAGCTTTCATCTGATACCCATATTGCCCATAAAAAAACCAAAAAATATATATATATAAAAAACGTTTCTGGAATTTTTTTGTACTTTTCAGAAACGCGTTTCTGAACCACGTTTCTGAATGCGATTTTGAAACGCATTTCAGAAACGCAGTGCATCTATGGCCTTGATTAGGACAAATAAAACACAACTTCTTTCCCGGATGGTAATAATTAGTTTCAAGTCTCTGATTCCAAGTGTCAAGCAATACTGATTATAATCATTTCACCCCTAACTTCTAATACCTAACAAGACTTGTACCAAAAAACAAGGTTATCCAGTGTTGTCCTATGGTGGTTAAGATAACCATGTATCACCAACTTCAAAAACTAGGTACCCTCACTCACCATTTAATTACAATTGGTGTCCATATAGCTTGAGTCCATCTATTTAGCCTTGATTAGAACTGATATAGCACATGATTTCTCAACTTTTGAAGATGATAGTAATTAGTTAGTTGTCTACCAACATCTAGCAACAAGAATCTTCAAGTCTCTAACTCCAAATGTGGAGCAAATTATTGTCGTTTCACCCCTAACTTCTATTATGCGGTAGGACTTGTACCAACATATTCTACCATACGTAAGATTGTCGATCAATTATGATTCTTAGTTCATTTCAAGTACAAGGACTCGCTATATCACCCAATCTTCCCTTTGCCACAATAGATTTCTAACCCGTTGGTATATGGAACACATCAATTTCACATTCAAATGTTCAAAATTTCCAAAAAACTTTTGTAGACTTTTTTCCCATTCTGCGTACATATGCACATGCATGTAGATACGCATATGCATATAAATAAATAAATACATACATAACGTTTTAAGCATCTTTACAAATGTGCATTTCATGATTTTGCCACATTTTGAGACACATCCAAAACAAGTGCTTCAAAACGGTTCATTGAAAATATTGTATATCATTCCAAAACACAATGATAAATGCTCTTTTTTCTTATAATACAAAATTTAAACCTTGTACTAGAATTGGAATTTAACAACACAAACAAGAATAGGGTATATCAGGAATTTGTGTTGCCATGTCAATGGAGGATCCGATACATAGATGTCAACTCTAGGCAATAGTAAATAATAAGAATGGCATTAAAAATCGCAAACACAAACAAGAACAATATATATCAAGAAAATGTGTCATTAAGTCCATGAACCAGGATCCAATACACAAATGTGAAATAATAGCAATGGCTCTAAAAACTTCTCCACATCATTCCCACCTTTTTGATGAGATTTCCTTACTATCAATAGAAAACGAAGATAGGAATGCATTTAGAATCTGACCATGCATCTTTCTCTACCATGGCTGCTTGAGCGACCACAGCACCGGCTCTAATGCTCGTGCATGGGGTGTTGCATCTAATGTGCCTGACCCTAACTTGAAATGCAAATCCATGAGCTTCACATTGTGTTAGCCTATGTTTAACACAAAAACAACAAAAAAAAAACGGACGCGTCCGGGGACCCGGATGCACCCCTGGCGCGTCCGCGTCACGTGGACGCGCGTCCCGACGCGCGTTCGCGTCTGGGGTCCGCCACGTTAGATCCACGTTAAGATTGTCCCCCGGTAGCGCTTTCTAATAACCCATCTTGTTTTGTAATCATCAACATTTCTAGGATCTAACAATGTCCCCTATATTTGTGCAAGCCAAGAGACAATGTTGGGTTTTGAACGCAGACGGGGATGTTTCATTGAATCTTAGGTGAGTATGACAAGTTCACATGGTGGGGTGTAGTGTGTAAATCCACCCCGGACATTACTCCTCTTGCCACTCGCATCCTTGCTTAGGCCTGTGAGCAGAACTGGAGCAATTGGTCTCTTATGCACACCAAGAGACAAGTTCAACAAGCTCAACATTCCCCGGCTAAACATGTTGCTTTATTGCACCACCAACTTGAGGCTAGTCAGGCACAAGCAAAGAGATCGTACCCTTAAGGCAGGTAAACCCCAAGGCATGCCTTAGATCCATAAACACTACAACAGGCCATGCACACACAAGAGATCTTTTCAGAGTATCATCGGGAGATGGCACGTCATGATAGGAGGCAACACAAGACCACTAGGTCCATGGCTAGGGCCGATGCAGAGGATGCAAGAGAAGAGGGTGGGGATGAGGTTGAGGAAGGATCTGATGAGGAGGAGGCCTTGGATGATGAGATGGAGATGGAAATAGGTGAGGATGTGGGGTTTGTTGACCCCTATGCCAAAACACAGGCCGAGCCTGCACCACCTATACGCAAAAGGGGGATGGTAGGGCCTAGGGTATACCTAATGCATTTGCATGTTGAGCCGAAGACAACAGTATCACAAGCAACAGTCGGGCGAGGCCCTGGTAGACCTAGAGGCACCGGCAGAGGCAATGGTAGAGGTAGAGGCAGATGCAGAGGCAAAGGTTCACAGAAACGGCAACGCATCCTTGAGGAGGATACCCTATCTTCCTACTCATCCAACAATGATAGTGATGAGGATGATATTGGAATATCAATCCACACTCTAGACAGAACTATCAAACAGGGCGGATAGCTCAGTGGTAGAGCATCCCATCCGATATGAGGGAGGTCCTGGGTTCGAATCCTTTTGTCCATCCATATTATGATTTATGGATTTCTAACATGGTATCAGAGCCAAGTTAGACCTAACAGTTGATGGTGTCAAAGCCATAGTTAGGTGGCCCAAGTTGTGGGGCAGGTGACAGCTAGGACCCCAACCAAGTGTGGCTTGAGGGGGGGTGTTGGAATATCAATCCACACTCTAGAGAGAACTATCAAACAGGGCGGATAGCTCAGTGGCAGAGCATCCCATCCGGTATGAGGGAGGTCCTGGGTTTGAATCCTAGTCTGTCCATCCATATTATGATTTATGGATTTCTAACAGATGAATCTTCATCTAATCATGATGATCCGAGTCATAGGGATTTTCATGTCATAAGACTCTATTAAGTCTATTGTCCATCTATCAAACTCATGTACTTAGCCATTGGCCTACTCCTTAATATATATCAGATGGTATATAACAATTTGATCATTCTCATGTGTGGAATGTGGATCAATTTCCATGTTTTGGTATCTATAATTACTTTCAAGTTTCAAGTTTAGTCTGCTAAGTGCTTTGTGTATGCTTTGTATGACCTATTTAGTATGCGTCGTTGCATCATATTTGATAACGGTTAAGAATCTAGAAGTCTTTACATGCTAGCCTCTAGGGTCTATGTCCATTCTTATTCTAGTTTGGTAGGATTCCGTAATTTTTTGGACGGTAGTTTGCTTGTCCTTAGCCCTTTGGTCATTCTCAATAACTGTATAATTTTGGATTCTGCAATAAGTGATATATTACAAAAAGCTTGCTAAACGGCTCCTTCATAACTCATTACCATGTATGATTGTAAACAACAAACCGGAGTCTAGACAATAATAAAATCAAACACCATGCATCAATGATCACTCAACACTAGTACTAGATAGTTTGATTCATAGTTCACAGTGTTTTTTACAACCTATATGTGTTGCTTTTTTCCACTCTACACATATTTGATAACGGTTTGTATTGAATGGTAGTTTGGTTGTCCTTAGCCCTTTGGTCATTCTCAATAAGACTAAATTTGGATTCCGAAATACCATACTAGATAGTTTGAATCACGGTTTTCACTGTTTTGGATTTTTTTTACAATCTATTGTGTTGGATTTTTACACCGTGCACATACATGAAAAAAAAACCCAAGAAAAAAGGCACTCTTTATGCTCATCTTGGAATTTCATTCGTAGTAGACTGTACTATGTGCTCACCTCAGGCCCGTGAACAGATGCATCTGCCATCATGCATGTCAAATTTCAATTTTCAAAAACCATTAATCATTAACGAGTGTCTCGGCATTGAGCCTAAACTTCGAAGTGATTAAAAGTTGGAATTTTCAGGTTTCAAACATATAAATAGTCAAGTCATAATTGCACAGAATCGCGTTTCTAGGAGAAGACGTTTCGGAAACCGCGCTTCTGAGAAACGCGTTTCTCCTCCCAGAATCGCAAAAAAAAAAAAAAAAAAAAATATTTTCGATAGCTATTTGGTTGTTATATGCTCTGGTTTTCAATAAATGCTCAGGGGGTTCAGAGGGCGGTAGCCCCCCAAGAAACCGAGGGTCCGGGGGGCGGTAGCCCCCCGGTGGGGAGTTTCGGGGGCAACGCCCCCCAACGGCAGGGTCCGGTAGACCCCGGCCCCGTCGGTAAGGCCTCTTCATGACTTGGCCTTCAAACTCCCTGAGCGAAAACACACTTACTGGGACCATCTGTGATCGTAACAGACAGGCTAGAGGTTAGTTTTGAATTTTTATCCTTGACAGAACCCAACGTGGATTAATGCACTTGAACTGGACCATCCTGCACCCGAAACAATCGACAAACTACACAGTAACTATGCTCTTAATTAGAGCTTTCATCTGATACCCATATTGCCCATAAAAAAACCAAAAAAATATATATATAGAAAAAACGTTTCTGGAATTTTTTTAATAATTCAGAAACGCGTTTCTGAACCGCGTTTCTGAACGCGATTCTGAAACGCGTTTCAGAAACGCAGTGCATCTATGAGTCAAGTCTAAGACTTAAGTAGAATGCAGTTATTTCGAATTCAGCGTTCAATCAACAACTCAACTCTTTAGTCTCAGAATTTACACATTCAAATTTAAGGGCATTCAGCATAGTTTCCAGGCTCAAGCCGAAGTTCAGGCACATCTCATGATGGAAATTCACTTACCTGGCCTGATAGTGGCAATATTTTTAGTACAAATATGGATGATCTGAAGAACCTGGTCTATCACCAGCATATTCATCAAAAATTACAAAACAAAAATCGTGAAATATAAAAAATAAAGATGATTCGTGTCCTAAAGGGCTATTCAGAACTTGTGAAAATGGATTATCAAACAACTCTGAATCAGCTGGGAACTATCATGCAGATGAAAATAACTTTGCTACTGAGGTGACTCCAAAATGCTCTGGTCTATCTGTTACCATCTAAAATCTGCTAAAAATCACCATAAGAGATTGTATTTATTCTCTATAGTGTCAGTAAGAAATTCATACCAATTTTATTAAGGAGAAGGATAACGCGCTTGTTCACACCAGACTTTAACACAAGGCGTTCCAGATCAGGGCATCGAGTGCCTAGAGGATCACGGGCGTCCAAGACTTGGATTACCACGTCCGATGCCTCAATTACCTTCAAAAGTTCTCTGTAAAATGCCTTGTAAGACCCATCTGCACAAGGCAACGCCATAGCCAGTACCAAGTTACAAAAGAGGATTGGCAGCTTCAATCTCTGAACATTATTCATCACATAGGCATTTTTAAACAAATACCTTGACATAAAATTAGCTCAAAACTCATACTGAGAGGAGAGAAACCAAAACCTTGGACGGATTCATTTGTGGCCAACACTGCAGAATTAGCATTTCTCTCTGCAAATTCAATGTCTCGGGCTGTGGCATCCGCTGACAGGTGTGTGAGTCCGTCGTCATCTTCATCTATCAAACCTAACTTCCTTTTTTGAGCCTGCATATGCCGCACTCATCATAAATTCTTTGTTTTTAAAGAAAAGGTACCTCGTAGCCATTAAAAAAGAAGAATCCAATCTTACACAGCAGATTTATCCATCCAAAAGGATGAGTATATGCAACCCAAAGATATCAACCGTGTGAATGCCATAATCATCAACAGGCAACAGAAATCACAGGTACGTGATAAAAAACATAAACCCGAAATACCCGCTCCTTTCTGGCTTGTTTTTTGTCCTCTATTTCTTTAAGAGCCCGAGCGCGTCTAGCCTCAAGCGCTTGCAGCTCCTGCTCTTTAAAAGGCCAAGCATTTGGAATGCCTGGATCCTTCTCGACCTTGGCTTTGCGCTTCCCTAACTTCTTAGCCTCCTTTGCTTTTTTCTTATGATGTTCTTTCACCTTCTTCAAAATCTTGTATTTCTTCCGCAAGGGAACCCGCTTACTTTTACTTTCTTCACGAAAAGTTGTCAAGAAGACTTTAGATTATATTTGAAAACCTCTGTTCAATAGCGCCCACTACACTTTAATCTGGAATGCTACACATGTTACAAGGAATAAAGGACCCTCTTCCATCTCCAACCCTCCTCGGAAGTTGTATAACACCAAAAAACCAGACCATCAAGACAAAACCAGAAAAAGTATATCATGAAGACAAATACATAAAAATATATGAAGAAGACAAGAGCAGGAAAATCATATCATGAAGACAAAAGCATGAACATCAAGACAAAATCGGAAAAATCATATCATCAAGGATAAACCAGAAAAGTTATATCATCGAAAGAAAACAGAAAAATTATGTCATGAAGACAAAACCCTAGAAAAGGTAATATGATGAGGAAGGATACTCTTGCTACGCTTAACCATGGCCTCTGCTACAGCGCGGCGCCTGCAGCTTGATCTGCTAAACAGGCAAAATCCAGGCCTTCTGATTCGAAAGGAGACTCGATGAATGCTTTGCAAATCCCAGCTCTTCCTCCGTAAAGCGAAGGCGAAGGTTTGCAAGCTATGTATGTATGACTGAAAAACACAGGTCGAACAAAGTGAGGCATTCTAGGGTTTTAGGAAACCCTAAAACAAAACTCTTAGGGGGCCTCTGCACACACAAGAGGGGACCATTCCACACCGCCTCTATTGTTAGCATGGTGTGTCCCACCAACCTGTTGAGTCGCAATAGTGCTTCTTGGTTTCCAAGGGGAGGCTCGAACCTGAGACCAAAGAAACTTTGGATGTCAAGCTAACCAACTAAGACAACCCCGTTGGGTAAGAGTCGCAATAGTGGAAGAACTATACGTGTAACCAGCCAAGCCCCTGCACCTGGACCAGCACAAGAAAGAAGACGAGCTCGAACTGTCAATTGTCTCCTTGGTGAATGACTAATTTCTATTTCAAGATTCTTCCTGCACGTTTATTGATCGTTGATCTAGGGTCAGGTGAAACCAAGTTTAGTTCTACGTCTGCTCCTCTGATACCTGCAAGAATCACAACTTAGACAGCCAAACTATTTGAAAAACGTCTACAACGGGCTTCGGCTAATCTCTAGCAAAGGGTGACCAATATGGTCCTCTTCGGTACAGTTGGACTGCAATCAGCTGATAAGGTCTAGCTTTCAAGATCAATTTTCGATGATCCGCCTTTGGAATTGATTTGTCTGGTTGGATGAGGACTCTATTCAGGTTTTGCAACAGCTATTTGGGTATCTTGTGGTAGAGGAGGCTTTTTTTGATTTTGTCACCAATCAAACGATTTTCGTTAAAAGATCAGAACAAGTCAAATGCAAGAAGATAATGGTGTCTCCTATTATCCATTACAACAAGAGCCCTCTTCAAGCATATCTCTACTTCATTCAGTTTGTGTACGAATGCCGAGCTGTCAAGATGATGCTGCCTCGTAATAGGGTGGAAGTGAGTTTTTCTTTCTTCTATTTTCAATTTGGTCTGATCATTCTTTTACATAGTCGTATATCTATATAATAAACAATAAAAAATATTGGTTCTTTGATCTAATAGTTCAACTCCCAATTTCAAATTTTACTCTTTTTTGTCATAGGTGACTCCTGCGTCAGGCTATCATTTGAAACTCCCTGTTTCAAGAGTTGCTGGAACAAGAAGTGGACGCACATCCTCAGTCCCGAACCCTAAAATTTTTGTTAGAGCAAAGAGAGAAGGAAAGAGAGAATGTGCAGAAGAGGCATGTAGCTTTCAATGTTTGCTCTTAGAGACTTTGTCCATACGTCTTTGCCTGAAATGGATTGGTTTTTGACAAGTTGAGTATTCCAAGGTACTACTTTTTTAAATCTTTCTTCTTAAAGGTTATTGGCAGGTAGTCTATGTTTTTTTGCCTTGATCTAAAGATCAGTTGATTAAAGATTGCTTGCTTTTTTTAATACAGGTAGACATAATTGTTGAGGTAGACACGAAGCAAATGGAGCTGGATATGACATCAAGTATTGAAGATAAAGACACAATAATTGCTATAGCTTTGTCATTTTTTAAACTCCATTCTCGAAATTCTTTACCAGGAGTAGCTACTGGCTTCTCCTCTGTTGGTTCTACCCATTGCCATAGACCTTCGCCCTTCAATATGAGTGAAGTCTTTAATTTCCAAATCAAGTAGTTTGAATCTTCTAGATCCAAGATCGTAGTGATCTTAGCCTGAATATTGCTGATCGATGACATCTTCTATTTTCTGAATAACTCCAGATGCGGCTTGCTGATGGATGTATGAAGAAATTTGCTGAGAGGGGTACGAAGATACTACTATATCGACTTTGATTCGTTCTGATATCACTGTATCAGTTTTAATTCCGTAAGCTTTGATACCACCCAGCCAGGAGAACACAAAAAGGATTTTTAGATTTTGCAAGCTGACAACTCAATGATACAGAAATGAATTATTCAACCTCAGAGAGAGAAGCACTGACGATGATATATGCGGTTAAGAAGTTTCGGCACTACTTGATGGCCACACACTTTGCTTTTTATACGGACCATCAACCTTTGCTCTATCTCGTTAACAAAACCTGCAACATAGGGAGAATCACTCAATGGCTACTCTTGTTGTTAGAGTTTCATTTTCAGATAGTAGTTCGCAAGGGAAAACAACACTACATGGCAAATCATGTGTCGCGTATCAAAGGAAAGGAGGTTGCACTCCAACCCGACGGGCCGATGCTCTGAAGATGCGGGAAGACGGTGATTCATCTTCATCTCGATTTGGGACAACTTGACTCCTATCAAGAATCACCCCATCTTTGTGGCTAAGACCTCTGCCACTTCCCCCCTCTTATACTCGATCAGGATCCCAACTGTTTTTGGCAAAGGTTGGCCCAATGGTAATAAAAAAGATCCACATACCCACGCACACGAGCTTCATTTGCTGGTGCTCGCAAGTTGTTTCCATAAACTGCAATGTTTGGCAGATAGACAACATTGGTATCATTCAACCGTTGCATGAGGGCTTGAGCACTAGGCAAGAAATCTGACCACTCTTCTATTCTGAAAAAGTACGGGGTGCAGTGGGTCGTGTAACTGAACGAGATTTTCTTGGTGAGCCTCGGTTTTCCATGCATGGCACATTCATGAATGTCAATTCCCTTGCGGTTACCACAACCATCTTCAGCACATTGTAAGACCACTTTAGTTTGTGATGTGCTTGGATCTACAACAGATGTCTTCTCCAACTATCACTGTAGCATTTTTGACAAGTCGTTATGTCGCTAGCAGAAGGTCCTGCTAGCGACATAACGACTTGTCAAAAATGCTGTAGTGATAGCTGGAGAAGACATCTATTGCAAATCCAAGAATACTATCAACCTACCACATCACAAATTAAAGTGGTCTTACAACGTGCTGAAGATGGTTGCGGTAACCACAAGGGCATTGACATTCATGAATGTGCCATGCATGGAAAATCGAGGCTCACCAAGAAAATCTCGTTCAGTTACACGACCCACTGCACCCCGTACTTTTTCAGAATAGAAGAGTGGTCAGATTTCTTGCCTAATGCTCAAGCCCTCACGCAACAGTTGAATGATACCAATGTTGTTCATCTGCCAAGCATTGCAGTTTATGGAAACAACTTGCGAGCACCAGCAGATAAAGCCCGTGTGCGTGGGTATGTGGATCTTTTTTATTACCATTGGGCCAACATTTGCCAAAAATAGTTGGGGATCCCGTTCGAGTATGAAGAGGGGGGAAGTGGCAGAGGTCTTAGCCACACAGATGGGGCGATTCTTGATAGGAGTCAAGCTGTCCCAAATCAAGATGAAGATGAATCACCGTCTTCCCGCATCTTCGGAGCCAGAGAGATTACAGGTCCTCGGCAGATGAGTCGGCCTCAAGGTTCATCCTTTATCAAAATGGTGAGAACTGCAGATGAGGACTCTATTCAGGTTTTGCAGCAGCTCTTTGGGTATCTTGCGGTAGAGGAGGCTTTTGCCAGTTTTGTCACCAAGTATAATGAAATGATTTTTATTAAAATATCAAAGCAAGTCAAATGCAAGAAGTTAATGGTGTCTCCTGTTATCCATTACAACAAGAGCCCTCTCCTTCAAGCATATCTCTACTTCATTCATTTTGTGTACGAATGCTGAGCTGTCAAGATGTTGTTGCCTCGCAATAGGGTGGAAGTTAGTTTTTCTTTTTTCTATTTTCAATTTGGTCTGATCGTGAATTGAAGTACATATTTCCTGGCCAGTGATAAACCTATATAATAAACAATAACAAATATTGGTTCTTTGCTCTAATAGTTCAACTCCCAATTTCAAACTTCGCCTTTTTTTGTCATAGGTGACTCCTGTGTCAGGCTATCATTTGAAACTCCCTGTTTTAAGGGTTGCTGGAACAAGAAGTGGACTCGCATCCTCAATCCCAAACCCAAATTCTTGTTAGACCAAAGAAAAATGGAAATAGAGAATGTGCAAAAGAGACATGTAGCTTTTAATGTTTGCTCTTATAGTCTTTGTCCGATTTTGAAACCTTTTTTCTCCGTTTCTTTTCAGCACGAGCTAGCCGTGGGTTCAATATACCATCTGCATCATAAAGTTTTTCGTTCTGACTAAGACCATCAGCACGGACTCGATTGACTCTAGTTTCATTTATATCCATATCTTCAGGTTCAGCCTCCTCTGCTTCAACATTGCCAAACTATTCACCTTCTGAAACCTGCACAACATTACTGCTATGTTAAAGCTTAATGCAACAGCAGTACAAAAATATGAGAAGCTAATTGACACGGGTGAACTAGGTTCAGAAGAGGCCACGAATGAGGGGAATAAGTTGCTAATCAGTGATATTTCCATGTCCAAGGTCATGGGAGCACCGGAAGGTATTTCTGTATGACTGCCATCAAGAAGCGAGGATAGGCCTGCAATCACTGCAGATTGCTCATCTTTTCACAAACTCCTTTCCCCAGTCGGCAACTATTGCTGCTTCAGAACATTGACTTGCTTCTCTAACAGGAGGTAAGGAGTAATGAGGAATTTTTCCTGTAATTTCAAATATGAGGTACTGCCTTCCGTGTGTGGAGGGATTTGAATAAACAATGATTCTTAAACTGATACTTATCAAAAGATCTGCTTTTAATAAAGATAGCATAGCAATATGCTAAAAAGAGTGCAAATACTTTTCATAGACGCAAAATGGAGCCAAAATAATAATAATTTGCTAAAATTTTACTGGTCATACCTTCGTTTCAATCATGGAGGACCACTCGTGCAGCGGCTATTTTGTCTACAAGGCTGCCTTTTTTTAGTTTTCCACGCATGAGAGCCACATTTTGCAGAAAATCATCCACTGAACTGAAATGTGTAATCTTGTACAATGACATCAACTTCTCAGGACGGTAGAGTTGTAAAATTTCTTGCACTCCAACCATATGACAAAGCACAATCATGGATTGCCAAAACAACTCAAGCAGAGTCAACATTCCTTTCATGCTTTAAAAAAGTCCTGTGCAGACCAATGTAGCACGCACCTAGATGCAAGATTAAATGGGATACGTGCCCACGTATGGACAGAAAATTCAATTTGATTGTACAAGGCTAACCGAAGCATATTACACCACCACACCATTCTAAGGGCCAACAAGGCTTCATTGTTGGTGAACCAAAAAACTCATGAGGGTTTCTAATGTCAGCATAGTGGAAACTATATTGTGCAATTCAATGTTATTTGAGTAGCTAGACAAAGCATTAATCAGATCTTTGAATTAGTATAAACATTGACTACAAATTCTATGTTCTCGTATTAAGTTCTGCAACAATTCACGAAAAACAAACGCTGGAAAGTATAGAAAAGATATACGTACCATCAGGATGGTCACAGTATGACTTCCTCTGTCCCGAGCATCAGCAGCTTCAGATTCAGCAACTGTGTAGTTCATCTGGTATGTGTGCATACCCAACACAGCCAAGCACTTTCAAGTGACTGATGTTGGGCTTTCTATTATGCCATAGCTCGTATGGAGTATGCTTACCCAGATGTTTATTGGGTAGACGATTCAGCACGTACACGACAATATTCACAGCTTCCGCCCAAAACTTCATATGCAGTTGTTTCTCTATGAGAAGACATCGAACAAGATTCAAGAGCTCGTATGGAGTATGCTTACCCAGATGTTTATTGGGTAGACGATTCAGCACATACCCAACAATCTTCACCGCTTCCGCCCAAAATTTCATACCATGAGAAGGCATCGAACAAGATTCAAGATCGTTCTGTTCATGCTCTCTGCGATGCCATTTTGTTGGGGAGAGTACCTCACCGTCAATTCTGTACGAATGCCAAATGCCAAATGCAATGAGTTTTGCAGTAATCTTTGCATTCATTTGAAATGTACTCTCCTGAGATAGCCGATCCTCCTCCCAGGTACACTTCTTTTCATTTGTGGTATACTATAGCTATAAATATGCTAAAGTTACTTCATTATATATTTCAAAAGTTACTTCATTATATATTTCACTTTGATGTTGAATTGAAGAGAAAAGATCACACTACATTGTTTATATATGGATTAGAATGAAACATTTGTTGGCCTTGCATTGCAAAGGCAATATTATGTGGTGAGGTTGGTCAATGGAGTTATTTAAAAAGTTAACATTAAAAATATGTTGGTGGTGAGAGCTCAAACTTTAAAGGCCTGTCTTTCGTTAAGGGCTTTTGTTATGCATGACTATTTTGTTAACGGTCTAAATAGAACATGGATCAGTTGGCATGCAAAACTTCAGCGTGCAAACCATGCAGATCGTTGAAGTGCAGGCATAATCAAAAGCAAAACTTAATTTGGTTATGAATTATTATGGATTCATGCATTGTTTTCATGAGCATAACCAAAAGCAAAACAAATGCATGGATGGATAATTTTTTAAAAGCAAAATCTTAAATCTTAAAAAACAATATTTATACTAGTAGTAGTAGATGGAGCTCTCTCTCTCTCTCTCTCTCTCTCTCTCTCTCTCTCTCTCCCCTTGCCAAACCCATTTTGGATTTTTCTGAAATGCATCTAAGTAGTTGTGAATTGTCAAAAATTCTTAACTCAGTGGACTTAGATCATGAGCAAATAGAGAAGAATAAGATCTTAGCTGAATTCAAAGATGTTTTTCTAGTTGAATTACCTCATGGAATACCACCGTCTAGGTCGGTAGACCACATGATTGAGCTAATTTTAGGTAGTCACCAGTGTTGGGTGGGTATATGGGGTTATGGCTGGTATTAACCCGAGTATCATAACCCCTACCAGCCTGGTATATAAAAATGAGATATCCACCAATTACTAGGATGCCTCTGGTATTAAGTCGACAATACCATGGTCAAAATCAAACCAGTGTGGTATACAAATCTAAAATACCCGGGATATATCCAGACTAGGACAAAATTGAGGATACAACCCTATGTCCGGGTATCATATCTCAAAAAAGATTATTTTAATTACAAGCCTTCAAATAATCATTAAATGTCATTAATACTCATATTAAATAGACCATCCATCTCTCATGTCTCATTAATTAGACTACAGCCGGTTCGCTATTCCCATCGATCCTCTATCTCCTCCATTTTTCCTCAGGGCTCCATCGAACTTGTTTCCTTTGCTTGCGCCTCATTGCTCACGCCTCATTGTTCTTTGCTCGTTGGTGTTGATGCTGCGCCTCATTTGCTCCTTGCTCCTTGCTGGTTGTTGGAAGCGCCAACCACCTCATTGCTTTGCTTGTTGCTGGCTGTTGGAAGTGCCACCATACACAGGGATACAAAGGACCATGTATTTGAATTGAAGTTGGTATGATAGTCCGTTTTGACAATATGTTTGATGTGGATGATAATTTCACCAGTAGTCTGAGTATTGCATTTATGAGTTCTGAGAAGTAATGCCTTGTCTCAATATTTGTAAAAGTTTGGTTTGGTTTTGTCATAAGCGGTGTTGAGAAGTAGTCTATGCCTTAGGAATGGTAGCATATCTTTCCTAGCCAGAAGGCCTTAGCCTCAACAGATAGTCATTGGATCAATATTAGTCTGCATTGCAACACATATCTGGCTCAACACTCACAAGGTAGCAAGCATCTGTGGCCAGAAACATCTGCTTGAGATGATGTACCCTACTTCCACATCTTCAGATAGCTATCCAGCAGTCGTGCTCAACCATTAATGGATACAATGATCTGGAAAAGATCCTTTCAGAGGCGAAGGAATGTTGAAGAGCACCCTTGCCCAGCCGTTCATGAGTCTGTCAACAGGGCGTTGACAACCCTGTCCCTCAACGCAGCCTCACTTCTCCTCTTCCTCTCTGATTAGTATAGAGTCATCCTATCCCCCATAGTTAGTCACGATCCCTACTCTCTCTTTCTCAATGGACAACATTGTTTGATCTTGCGCTCTGCCAGAGCCTTCAACAAGCTCTACATCTCTCTCTATCGAGCCAGCAACCTCTTCTGCCAACGAACTTCATCTCCTTCAATGGACGAATGAAACACATGAAGAAGAAGAAAGGGGGGGCCTTGAAGAAAGGGGATCCGTGATTTTAAATTGGTGTGAAGAACTAAGACCATCGTAGTAAGATATGCATTCCCATTATGCTTATGCTGATTATACTACTTTTGAACTCTGCTCCTCCTTTAGGAACAATAATTCATTGGTAGACATTAACTACTGTTTTTTAGCTCAATGATATCAAACTTACAACAATTTTTTTGGAGGTAAACTATGTGAGTAAGTTATCAAATTTTGATGCTAACCCAAAGTAATTTTCTAAAGTTCCATCATCTAGTCTTCAGCAAATTATTTCAATGCATAACAGATTGAATAAAATCTTACTCTTATGGAAATTCCTCAGTGTCAGTTGTCCTAGTAGATACACTGTAGATTAGTCCATGGCTAGTAGGCTTGTATAGCTTACATAATCACGTTAAATTGCTCAAATGTTCCCAAAAAAATAGTTTTCCTAATACTATGAATTGAATCGCATGAAACTGATGAGCATGCTTTGTATGGACTAAAAAGATGGCAACATCTTTCTTCTTGTAGATCTATGCTGTTAAGGGGGTCACGCTTCTTTTGTAGAAAGTTTGACAGTTACCAAAGAGGAAGAGGCATTGTGGAGAGAATATGTGGTCCACTTGCAGAAAAATCAAAAAAAATTGGGCACCCTATAACATGAACTCTACAACATGGGGCTTTTATGTATTGAATGAGCCCAACATTGAAGTAGATGTCACATGTCCTCAGACTATGCGATGTTTCATATGTCACTCTGTAGAACGGGCTCAGAGTAGTACACATACTGTCACACGATCTAGGAAGGGAATTTTGAACTACAATCCGACAAATGGAGTAACTGCTATGAGGAAACATGTGGCTAATGAGCATGCCAAAACATTGTATAGGTATGAGATAGAGAGGAAGTCCATAGAAGTAGAAGAGATAGAGGGTCAAAGTAAGTCTAAGAAGAGAAAGACAACTCCACCTTCAACTATCACAAAGTTTTTTGGGAGCAAAATCCTTACAAGAACAACGATCCAGCCCAACAACAATTCCTTGAAGATCTAGTCCTTTATATTACCAAGGGCTATAGGCCACTTTCTAGTGTAGAAAACCCATGGCTTTGCCGATTGGTGATGAGGCAATGTGGTAAAGTAACTTTTCCTTCTCGCAAACAGCTTGTTGATGAAGTCATCCCTTCCATGGTGTCAAAGACAATGGAGCGATATGTACTCCCCTCCCTTGCTAGTTGTACGATAGCAACAGCCACCTTTGATTTGTGGATGTCTCAAGCTGGCTTTGATGCTTTCGCTCTTGTCATCAATTTTATAGACAATTCTTGGGTTCCTCGCCATATTATAGCTGGGTTATTTGAGGTTCATGACACAGCAAGAGCAGCTATGGGTAGGCAAGTGAAGGAGCTCCTAGCTTCCTTCAATCTCACCAACAAAATTGTGGCATATGTGAAGGATGAAGGTGCCAACCTAGGTACACTTACTGTTGCTCTCACCTTCGTCGTATCTTGTGTGCCTCTGCAGCTTTTACATCCATATGAGGAAACCTGTTTTGTCATGCAATGTCAATATGCGACAAATGATGCAAAGATTTGTGTGGGCATGAAGGAGGTGAGTTTGAAGGAAGCACAAGCTGCCCTTCAGACAATCACTTGGACCAAGAAATCTGGCAAAGGTAGACAAGAGTGGGCAAAGGCATGTAAGGATGCCGGGCTACGACCTCAAAAACTCAAGACACCGGTGAAAACACGATTTGCATCGAAGGTAATTTTGTTTGAAGAGACATTGGAATTTAGAGATGCAATCAATCTTCGCTATGGGAGACAAAGCCTAGCATTACAATCTCGTGTCCCGAGCCCACAAACATGGTCTATAGCCATGGCGGTCACCAACACTTTAAAACCCGTTGTTCATCAATGCATTATCGACCAATTTAGAGGGCATTGGCTGCTTTTTGATGCATTGGCTGCATCACTTTCCATGTGTATGAAGATGCAATGAGATTCTGCCCAATGAGCTGAAATGAACCCTCCCTTGCAGCTAGGGAATTTTGATTCCGAGCTGGAGAATTTATGTGCCCGTATGCAAGTTGAGGTAGTTCACGTGTTGCATGCATTCCTCTCATTTGCAATTTCATTTTTGCCCGACAAAGCACACAATATGCTAGCTCATCCTCAAGAATTGGCTAGATGATGTGCGAATTGATTGCAATGTTGCAGAGCAAGGGGTTAAAGAGTTCTTAATGTCGAAGGACATGATGATTGATGACAATGAGGATCTCATTGCATATGCAGGCCTATTCGAAGATGAGGATTCCCCTTGACATATCTCTCAATGTTTTATGAATGCAGATTTTTGTTTGTTGCATATTATATATAAAGATTTTGTATAGCGATTTTCACTTTCCTAGTCTTAGAAAAGCAGTTGAAAGCCAAAACACAATAATAACTGTTTAGCATGTATATTTATTTTATTGATGGCTACATTAAAAGGACAACTATACAACTGTTATAATATTGCAAGTTAGATCAATGGGTGTACAAAAGAGTTTTCTTGTTAAAGAAGTGTAGTTCTTTTGCAGGCCCTAAAATGGGAATTTTATGATGCCTTCAGTGAAGCAGGTAAAATAGGAGTTGTGTGCAACTTAGAAGGCTTGTAGATGCATAATAAATGTTTTAAAATAGTGTTCTTATGCTTTTGTTTTGTCAAGTTTGGGCCAACAACACTTAGAAGGTTAAACAATCTTTTTTTCAATGTCAATTTTGGGTCGGTAAGATATTCAGACAGTTCAACCAAGAAATCTAGATTCTGAAGAAGAGTGAGAACTCGGAATGATTAGACATCCCCACAGCATTAAGATCACATGCTTCACAGTTCAGAACTGAACTTAGCAAAACAAGAATGCCACAAGGCCAAATGATTGCTGTAGGCAATGCTTACAATGGGCTACGTTGACCCTCAACAGTCTTCATAAACTTGCTACTCACTTATTCTAGCAAGCAGTTCCAAACACAACATAGTTCGATTAATTACTGGGTTCAGTTCTAATTAATAATCTATGCATAGCATAGAATCCATCATTCTGCAGAATCACCATGAATTTCCTAGGATCAGTCAGATTAGATAGTAACGGTAAGAGGTGTGATTCATTCAACAAGGAACTGAAATGTAATATAACGTTCTTGAAAAACAGAAAGTGTCTGTCACACACTTTTTCAAATTCTTGTGAAGATACAGTCTACATATACAAAGTTTGTGAATCACTGCATTGATTCAAGCTGACTAAGACAACAGACAATATTTTATTCTGCCATAAATAGCATAGACAGAAGAAGAGCAAGAACTCTACTCCTGCTTCCTACTTTGCAGAACCATGAACGAACAAATGATAATGAGCGTGAGCTCTGCTATATGTGTTTGAGAAAGCAGGGAGAACGCCCGGAAGATCTGAAACGTCCTATCTTGTGAGGTAGCCAATGGTTTGCTGCCATGTAGAGATAGTCCAGTTCAAAATGCTACCTCAGCCATCTGGAAACAAGTATGTTGTTATCGAGAAACCATGTTGAAAAGAGCCCTTCAAATAATACGTAAAATATATGAAGTCTCCATCTTCTGCCTCTAAAATGTTGAGAGTAATGAGTTATTGAATCAAAGTGAACTGGCATATCTTCTTTTGTATCAACTTCTAATATTGATAAGAAACCTTGTACATCGATCTTTTTTCATTGACGACGAACTGAAAATGATGTTTGTCTAATCAGCCTAAGTTGATTGTTCAAAATAGATATAACTAACTTTAGATGTGTAAACATAGCCTTCAATACTTCAAAAATGAAGTTCGGAGTCCGCCTAACTGCCAACTGTTTTTCAATAGCTTTAAAACAGACTTCAAACTTCAATGGTAGATGCAATACGTACGTTCTGGTTTATATCCAGCCTGGTGTAAACCATAAAAAGGCTACACGTGGTCAGTCTCCTGCCACGTACATCAGAATGAATGTTGACTGGTCAACTCAAATATTTCTTCTGCACAACAAATATTTGTCTGTTGGTCGAACGTTTGTCTGATCCTCAAATTTATCTGAGTAGCATTCTTCTATGGTCGAACATTTATTTGTCTGACATCCGAATCTATAAGTTTTTGGTAGCCGACTGTAAACCGCTTCTGAGAACAAGCATTATGTGGATTCGCCGTAGACAGGTAGAATATAGCCTCAAATATCAGAATACTCAAATGCCAAAAAGACATGCAGATATATTCGAATAAAATATAGTCTAGCATTTTTTATGATCCTCTGAACAACAACAAGGTATAAGTTTGATAAATCGTGATAATAATTCAATAAGAACGTGCATACCTTGCAAACAGCCGCTTAGAAGAGATTGTTGGCTGATGGCCGATACCTGACTATACAAGTTGTAAACAACCATGTATAACCTTTAGTATGAAAGAAAGTGTGCAATTAGATTGGAAGAGAGAGAGACAAACATATCAACAGAGAGTTCAAATGCTCGATAGAATGTTGTTCGGATGTGCGTAATAGCAGACCCTTGAACCTTCAGCATTCGAATAGTCAGCATGCCCCTCCGAGTTCAACTGACTGAAATGAAGAGCTTTTTCAAAACAGACCTTTGAATATTCGGATCTCAAATCATAATCACGTGATTAAGTTACCAACGCGACTGCTGATCTTCAAATTAAAACCTTTCAAACTTATCTGTCTTGCCCTTCAATGATATATAAAATCAATCGCCAGCATCAGCCTTGGTTAATGGGTGCGTTGCTAAAGCTTTTCTGCAGATTGCCATTTAGTATTCCGCGTGAAAGAATCTTCAAAAAGAATTGTTATAGACAATCGTTCAGAGCTTTAAAATAACCTTCAACAGGAGAGTATTTTGATCTTTCAGATAATCATTTTGACAAAGATACATCCACTGGAATGTCGCTATAGATTCTCAAAGATGTGTGCCATTTGATAATCATTATCAAATCTGCCTTGATACATTAATGCGCTGCTAGAAATTTATTCAGGCTACTTCAGTGATGATCTCCCCAGATATATGAGTGATGATCCTGCGTGCATAATCAATGTGCTGGTTGCCTTAGAAGATGGTGAGAGAGCTCGAATAAAGAATGTTTGCTTCAAACTGGCTCAAACAAAAAAGGAGAGAACATCTAATTTGTCTTCGAACTGGCTTGAAGAAGAAATATTCGTCTGTGGGAAGATGCCAATCTGCTTCTCTGGCTGCCACTGAAGAACACATAATTTGAAGAAACAAAACATTTCTAATTACAAAGCTTTGCTAGCTTTTAGCCCTCTACCTGACGAAGATGTTCGCAAACACGAAAGTCAAGAGACACGAAGCACGAAAGTTTTGCGAACACCTGACGAAAAGACACAAACACGAAAGATTCGCGAACGAGAATCTTTTGCGGTCGAGCACGAGAGAGTCAGACGGCGAAAACGAAACCAACGACGCGACACAAAGAACGTCGTGAAAGACTTTCTGCCCTCATGCTCGAAAGAGTACCAGCGAAGATCATGCAAGTACCTAGAAGTACAGAGATCTGATCTGATGGCATGACTTCAGCAGATACACTCTAGATCGTGGCTAATCTGCCACTCTTGTAATTGCTAGATGATACTTGACACAAGATGACAGAACACACATACAGTGTAGCAGTCTGATGCTAGTAAGCAATCAAGACGCAATACAAACAAGAAGTCCACCTGCGTGCGAGACGAGTTCTGTGATCATGATCCATAGATATCCACAAGTCCGCTAGTAAGCGAGACATCTATTCGTGAGAGAACTGTATTTCTCTCACGCCAACGCACTGCGTGGATCTGCATGCAATGCTTGAAGAATCAGAGAAAAATCAATAGATGATTTTGTAGCAATTGTGCACATGTCAATTTATGATGTATGATCTTGAATGCAGATGTATCTGCTGTTATTCGTGTGTCTGATTCTCCATTCATTTCAATTCCACACATTGGTTGAATTTGTTGAATGCTGCATTAATTTATAAACGTAGATCAGTTGTGCCTGACTACATTCTGGAGGACTGTAGGAGTGACTTAGCTGGCAGTGTCCAACTACCACATCTGAACTCCATCCGAATTGCGTTGAATCGTGGTTGCTTCACTTTCGCGACTATTTCACGACCGCGAATTCTTTCATCAATGGTATCAGAGCATATCACCAATTCTCCTCATCATAATTATGGCTGCGAACCTGTCTTCGAACAAGAAAGAATGTCGCGACAAGGGGCCTTCGTGCTCGATCTTCAATAGGTGCCCTTCCAATATGCCTTCAATAGCCTTTTCATAAAAGTGATCATGGTAGTATGGCTAAAGGCTCGAAGTATTATTCAGGAGGCCTAGTGACCAATTAAGGGCTCGAATATTTCAATGTTGAACATCAAAATGAATAAGGTTCAAAGAGTGACCTTATATTTCCACACTTAGACTAAAAAGTTTCCAAGGCCTCTTCCACAAAATGAGTAGCCTCCACCCATGACGATTTTTAGACCATGCGCAACATTAGACTCAGAATCACGACTGAGAATGCCCAGAGAACATATCAGTTAAGCTTCAAAAATAAAGTTAGCACCAAATATTGGCAAGCCAAAAAAGTGCCTCCAGAAATACATACAGGACTTTGGCAATTAAAATGCTCACAGTCAATGCCATAAATGTAATATCTTCATCTTAGAACTGGCCTCAATTATGTCTTGTCGACACAAACTTATAGCTTGACCATGGCAAATAATATCAGGAATAAGTGACAACTCCACCAAGTACTGCATCAGTTAGCAAAACCACCGATTTTCTGACAGAATGGTCAATAAAATTGACCATTATAAAATTCAGTGTATCACAATAGATTTCTCAAATAACAGTGATTCACATGGCCTTGAAATGGGCTGCAAAATAATGAGTACAAGCTAACAAAGTGGCTGTAAAATGTGTTATTTCATGTTGGTAAGTTGACCGCAACAATTGGTAGTTCCAATAAATATCTTCATATGCGAGATTGACAAAACACAATTTGGCCTCATTTTTAGCAACCTATAGGGCTATAAAATAGGGACAATAAGACTAAAAATCTAGAGCTTTATTGAATGTTTAATATAAGTGAATTAGGAGAATGTTCAATAGTGTTCGCTTTAACGTTATCATGATCATATATTGGTTGATTCAGTATTTGGATATAGATTGCAGAATCTGTGCTTGCAAGTTTGCTATTAGTAGAGGTAACTATGAGTTTATTGTCTCAAGGATATACAGAAAAAGGTGAGCTCATATTCAAAAATTGTGCTTGATTTGTTGGCAATGATCTCAATTCGGCATATCAAGCATTTCTATCATGTTTGTACAATAAAGATTCTTGTCACCACCACTAGTGTAGAAATGATCAAAGAAAATATATAAGCTCATGTAAAATTCATCTGTTGTTTTGTTTGCAAACAATCTTTTCATAAATCCAGCTTAAGAAGCGTTTTCATCAATGGTTGGGCATGCTGTATAGTGCAGGTTCTTGTCACTACAATTAGTCTATGGATTTGCTCCAGTAGAACTTGTGTTTGATCAGTTTGCAAACAATCATTATAATCCAGCAAATAAAGCAGCTTTCGTCGATGGGTGGGCATGCTATACAACACAGGTTCTTGTCATTACCAATAGTGTAGAAATGTTATCATGATCATATATTGGCTGATTCAGTATTTGGATATAGATTGTAGAATCTGTGCTTGCAGGTTTGCTATTAAACAAGGAATGGATTTGTTGCTTACTGTAACATCACGACTTGCCATGCACTTTTTGGGATTTGAGGTTTGAATTTCAATTTAGGATTTTTTTTGTTTTGACTTTTGACCTTTTTATTCTAACAATAATTTAATTCAATAAGTCTCTTAACATGCTACGCCTGTTCTTGTAGTCGCTTTCAATTGAATCATATGGCATCTGGAGGACGTCTGGAATCTAAACGGGCCTAGGAGCACCTCATGGTAGAGCTTGAAGCTACAACAATGCAATAAGCTAAGATTTTGTTGTGATAGTTTGCATATTTGTTAATTGAGACAAATGATAAAGCATGCTTTGTTGTCTCTTTCAAGCTATGTGCTGAAAGATGAGTATACAATATACGTAAAAAAGTTACAACTGATGAATAGCATCAACTAGCTATTTTTTTCTTGAATTTTGTGCCCAAGTAATGAGAAATGTTTCCAAAAGAAATTTGATTTATAATGTTTGAAATCTGCATTTTGTATTTCTTGTGTCTACGTTTAATTTATTACTTGTAGTTGTCAATTTGGATGATGAGCTTTAGTCGGTTGATGTTGTTGCTAAAGGAGATGAAAGTACTTTAAATTTGAAGTGTTATAGTGATTGCTGCCCAAAATAATTAATTATCTTGCATGTAATTGTACATGATTTTATGTACCTTCAAACTTCATTAGAATATCTTTTCCTAAATCCAGCTTCAATGCCCCTGAAATTGTAACTAACTATGCCAAAAAACTGCAGAAACCACATTCTCTTTGAAGCATTGAGTTTAACTCCTAAATCTGAGCAAGTATAAATGATGCATATCAACATAGTTAGAAAGAGAGAAAATGCCTAGCTGAATTTGTTAAATTCGGGCTGAATTAATTGCACGTAATAAATTAATCAAGTCGAGCTCATAAATAATATTCAAAAGAATCAACAAAACTCTATTAAATGCCTCCTTTTTCAAACAAGAACAGGGCTTGTAACTTGTAATTATAAGCACAATGCTTTCGTTGCACCATCTTATTTTTCTAACAATAAAATTCTAACTATCTATACCCGGGTTTATGATCGGGTGTTATTATCTTTGCAATACCAGTACGATCCATACCAGTTTGAAGTTTGTAAATTATGTCTATGTCCATACCCAACTGGTAATAGAAAATTTATTTATTTTAATACCATAGATCCGCTTGGTATTAGAAAATGCGAAGTACTCCAATACCATGACTGGGCTGGTATTTGAAATAGTGATACCCACCCAACACTGGTAGTCACCCTATCTCTAGACAACCATCCCGGTTTTCTAAAAAAGAAGAGATAGAGATTACTAGTCAAATTGAAATTTATCTTAAGATGGGTCATATTCAGCCAAGTATGGGGTGCTCATATTCTTTTGAAAGCGAAGAAAGATGGAGGCTTCCGGATGTGTGTAGATCAATTAGGTGGGGCTAAATACTTCACAAAAATAGATCTCATAACTAGATATCATCAAATCGGGATCCATCCGAATGATGTGCAAAAGACTGGTTTTCGGACGAAATTCGGTCATTGTGAATTCCTTGTGCGTCCTTCTGGATTGACAAATGCACGCGACTACATTGTGTTGGTCTCATATCTATTGCTTGCATTGCACCAACTGCTTTTCTCGGAAGTTGTGCTCTTGTTGCCTCTGCACTAGTCTCCAGGTTTCAACAGGGTAACCAACCTCTTCTTCTGATACAGTGGCTCACTAGCAATTTTGCTTTTCAACAAGCTCTACTCACTGCTCGAGATTTACTTCTACCACTTGTACAACCTTTTGTGCCTCCCTTCGAATCTTTGGTGACAAATCAATAACGAGTCTTCAGAAGACTATTACGGAGCATCTTCACTCTTATTCCTTCGGTCAACTTATCGAAGATTGTCCCCTCCATTATTCTCCATCTGGATCTTGATAAAGCCTTCGATCGAATCAGTTGGGATTATATCCTGGCTTCTTGTCAAGCTTTCGGTTTCCAACCCTCCTCCTTGTGCTTTGTGCGTGCCCTTTACTACTCGTCCTCTGCTAAAATTCTTTCTAATGGGTGCCTTTCTGATAGCTTTGCCCCTACTGGCGGCATTCGGCAAGGTTGCCCTTTGTCCCCCATGTTGTTCGCCATTTCCACTGAACCCTTGTCTTGCACCTTCCATCATGCGGCCTCGTTCTCCTGTATTTATCCTATCGTTTCTCCTTTGGGCCCTCTTTCGCATCAACTCTTTGCTGATGACGTTACTTTGCTCTCCCTCCTCTCTGAACCCCATATTACTCATCTCCTCTCTCTTTTTCGAGAATTTTGCTACTGTTCCTCCTCTCTCTTGAATTACTGGAAATCAGAACTTCATGTTATACATAATTCAGTGCCTTCTTGGGTTTCCTCGCAAGGATTTCGCATTGTTCCTCCTGGCACTGTTACCCGCCTACTGGGCATTCCCTTTGGTATTCATTTTGTCCTCTTTCTAGTGCTCTCAATGGTTCCTTTGGTCGTTTTCTAACAAACGAGCCTCTTGAGACCCTCGTTTTATGTCTTTTCCCTCTCGGGTTTTGGTTGTCCGCCACATCCTCTCTGCTTTGCCGGTATTCTTTTCTTCTATTGTTGTTGCTACCCGTTCTTTCCATGATTCTATTACTAAGGTGATGAAAAGTGCAAACTTAAAATTCCAGTAAAATTTTGGTAACGAACTGATAGGAGTCTCTCGAACGATTCACGATATTGTTCTGATCACGAATAATTTTTACTCGAAAAGAATTCGCGAAAAAAGATCAATCAAGCTTTGTAACGAAACGAAACGAAACGAAGCGAAACTAGAGGAAAGAAAAGAATTCGAAAAAAGATCAATCAGGCTCTGTAACGAAACGAAACGAAACTAGATACGAAGCAAAGTGAAACGAAACTTGAATGAGTTCTAAATTGATTTATGCAGAAAGCCAAGTGATCGCGAAGTGAAGCGAAAACATTCACAAACAAAATCAGTTCGTGTGGAATTCAGATATGATTGCTGGTCACTGCCGGCTATATCATTCCTACAATCCTCCAGAATGTAGACAAACACTACTGATCTACGTTATAGATTATTATAGCATTCAACAATATCAAACCAATGTGCGAAATTGAATAAACAAGTGAATTAGATACACGAATAGTAGCAGACAAATATTCATTCGAGATCATACAATCATTCAGAATAATATGCGCATAACAACTACAATATTATTATTGATCTTCTAATTTCAAGCACTGTGTGACAAATCCACATAGTGCATGGCGTGAGAGAAATACAATTCTCTCGCGAATAGTGTCTCGCTTACTAGCGGACTTCTGGATCTGCTGATCCTCTTACAAAATTGTCTCGCTCATAGGCGGACATGTATTCTGAATACTTTCGTCTTACTATTTTATGCATCAAGCAGAAAGTATATAGTTCGCGAAATTTTTCGTGTCGCGTCGTGTAACTTCCCAAATCAGAAAGATTAAACATCTACAACTAATCATGGATTACAAGAGTGGCAGATTAACGTTCTAGAATACTTCTCCTGATGTCATGATATATGATAAAATACTTGTACCCATGGTACTTGGCTGATCTTCTTAGTCCTTTGTGGAGCACGAATGATTTTGTGTCGTGAAACAATTTCGTGTCGTGTGTCGCGAAATTGTTCACAAACATTTTCGTTTCGTGTGTATTTTCTGTCAAAATCAGGATGGAAAGCTAGCAAAGCTTTGGCAATAGAACCATTTTGTTTCTTCATAAGGCACTTCGTCAATTCCTTTGGGCCGGGAAGCGTCCTCTTCTTCCTTGGTCTGTCTGCTCTGTCTCTACTGAGGATGGTGGCTAAGGTATCATGACCCTACAATTAAAAACCGCTCTTTGATCGTTTGCCGTCTTTTTGCTTGATCACTGCTTCCCTCTCCTTCGTCTCTCATCAGCGTCAAGACTGACAACTTTGTCGAATGTCATATCTGGTAGACTCAGTATGAGCATTCTCAGCGGCTGATAGGACGTCAGTAGAGATTTCATGAAGTACATCAGCTGCTGTGGTGCTGGGACTTGGTGCTCCTGTCCTAATGCAGTGAGTTGAGCGAAGACCGTTCTGATCTTCTCAACATGTTGATCTAATTGGTTGCCATCCCACCGTATGGATTGCAGCTGATTGTGAAAGTGCATGACTGAAGCTGCAGTCCTCACTTCATACTTTGGCTTTAATCTTTCCCACGCTGCATGGCTGCTTTCACAATCTTCAATTTGCATGAGTAGATCTTCATTTATGGAAACGATGATCGCCATTGCGCGCTCATCCTTTCTGATCCATTCAGCTCTCCTCGGGTCTCCCTCTGGACGCTGCACCTCTGGGAGCTCAATCACCGACCAGATGCCTTTGTCCTTCAGGAGTGTTTTGATTTTGAATTTTCAGATTCTGTAATTTGCACCATCAAGACTGATTGCTACTTTGGTCTGGATTGTCGTAGCCATATTGTGTTGTCTAGAAGAATCACTGCTGGGATATGAATAGTGATAACCTATAGGCTCTGATACCATGTCGCGGAAGCTTTTTCGTTTCGTGTTCGTCCACCCTCTTCTGATTCGCGAACAATTTTCTGTCTTTGAATTTTCTTTTCGTGCGGAAGCTCTTACGAGATCCCAGACACTCGACTACGCATCACAGAACATATTTTATTCTAGCAATCAAGAGACACAGCACAAGGCCAAGAGATACACGAAATAGAGTGACTATATTGTCAGTGTCTCACTCGTTGGTGAAATGTCTCTCTACTCTTTCGCTGTGTTCTGCTCGTTGGCAGACTTTCATGCACAACTATGGTATTTTTGCTTTCTTACTCTATTCGCTACGTCACTCTTTGTTTCTTACAAATCTCTGTAAAATTGTCATTACTTTTTCTCTCTTTTTGGTTATGATCCAGAGAGGATCGTTTATACCTCCAATGTGTGGAGTTTACAAGATAGCTAAACGTAGAATCACAAGACTAGTTAACGCTAATCAACTAGTTAGTTAGTCTCCGTCGTTGCTATTCGTTTCAGCTGGGCATGAAGCCCATTGGGCTGCCAGCTGGTAGCATGAAAGATTTCTCTTCGTGTGTTTTTGTTCTTTTCGTAGTTTTCGTTTTGCGTCCATTTTGCGCTTTGCGGTCCTGAAGGTATGTATACGATTCACGATTGATTCGCAAATAGTTCGTGCTTCGAGTCGAAGACACGTTGACTGTCGCGAATTGTTCTCGTTCAACCTTCGTGTCTTGTTCGTGCTGCGACAAAGTTGAAGAGTTTTACCATTTCTGACAAATTTTCATTACTTGGCCTATCATATTCTTACCTGCTCTCTTCCGCTACTTGCTAAATGGCACAGATTTTGCACATGTTCAGTCATTGGAGATGGTTCACCCTCCCTTTTTCCTTCGTTGGGACTCCTTAGTTATCAATCGTTGGGGACAGTCCCCCTTCCCTTTTTCCGTCATTGGGGATCCTTAGTTATGGTTACTGGTTTACCCCGTCGGGGTGTTGACTTATTGGCTTGTATAGCTCTCCATGTACTCTACATTTGTGAAAATATATTAGTTTTTTGTTGACTTGCATATATATATATATATATGTGTGTGTGTGTGTGTGTGTGTAGTTTATTAATTTATACATTTTATATATATCTGATAATTCTTAAAATTTTGCCAACAAAAAATAACTTAAACTTATGTTAATGTTATGGAAAAACCTAGATCTCAATGATCCAATTTAATTACTTTATTATCATTTTTTTATGATTTCTAGTCTTGACATCAATTTTTTTTTTGTAAAAGATTAAGTTACTATTAGATCCACAAATGTACATAAGAAAAGTTCGAAAATCAACTCAGCCGAGAAAGTCCATCCGAAGAAGAGAAAAAATATACAATAAGTAGAAGGACTATTTGCACACCACGCAAGGGATGCAGTCCTGCCTAAGTACAAGAATGTAAACAAGTAACTACTAAAGCAAATATGTGGCAAACTGAAAGTAGCTAGCAGCCGACGGAGGAGTGGAGGAACCATCAAAAACCATATGATTTCGCCTTATCCAAAGCTTACATAGCATATCCACCCTATAGACATGCCAGGGAAAAAAAAAAAAGGGAGCTTACAGGCATGTGAGGGGAATCACCCAACAGAACAGTATCAACAGAGAGCTAAGGAAGGCGCACCCACCGGCTGAGAAAAAAGCAAAGTCTACCCAAAGGTGCCTACTGCAATGAAAAAATAAGTGCTCAATAGATTCCTCTTGCAACTAACAAATCGGACACAGGCGATTAGTGAGGAAGGGCCACTTGCCACGGAAGGGGAGGAAATTGGCGACAATACAGTAAGCAAGGTAATGGAGCTTGCCACAGGGATAGAATTGGTAGTGGTGAACCTGGCGCTCCAGACAGGGGCCGGGTCAGACTGGCCCCAATTGGTGTCAAAGTAAGATGGAAGGAGAGAAGGGTTGCCTCCATGATGAGCTTTAGAATAGGCGAGGAGGGAAGGGAAAAGAGGAGGCTTCCAACCATGCAACAGTGGAGAGTGATCAAGGGTAATCCGAACGCCAAGAATCGCAAGGGAAGCAAGCTCCAGAAGGTAACGTTCATTGACAGAAAGAGAGACTTGGGTAGAGAGGCCCTTAGTGGCTAGGTCGAGGCATAGGCGAGGATGTGAAGAAAACCAAGGACGAGAGTTTGGAGGGAATAGAGCAAACATCCATATAGACTCGTCAGGTGGGAGGGGGGCCACAGAGGACCAATGAAAGAGGGAGAAGAGGTCCAGGAGGGCAAGGGCCAACTTTTTTGAGGATGAAGGGCAATTTCAAGCAAAACCATCCACCGAAGCCGAGAAGACGAGGTGATGAGGGAAGTTAGAAGACGAGCGACCAAAGATTTATTTTTGAGAAGAGGATACGAGATATTCCCAATCCGCCGTCAACAACCGGAGCGATAACAACGCCCAATGGAGAATGAGGCTATTTCCCCGCCCACAGAAAGTGGCGAAGCAAGCGGGTAATAGCAACAAGAAGGGAGCGAGTGCTAATAAAAACATAAGAGAAAAAGACAAGACAAGTGGAGAAGATATGAAGAACGAAAAGGGCACAACAATGAAGGACATATACTGGGGTTCCCAAGGTGCTAGCTTAGCAATAAAGGAATCGAGGAACCCAGCAGAGCGCTGGGCAGAAGAAAGGTGCAAGCCAAAAGTTATTCCCAAACCTCGAGTGATTGTGCCATGGGGAACAAGCCAAAAGGTGTTCCCAAAACTCGGGTGATTGTGCCATGGGGAACGATGTGTGAATGCCTAGAGTGCAAGCCCAAGAAGGAACCTTGGACATAATAACATGAAGTTCAAATTTTGCCAGAATTGAGCCGGGAAGAGGAGAGGAGCAATAGCAAAACTCTGAAAATATAGCGAGGGAGTGAACATGAGATTCAGAAAGCAAGAAAGAGAGCATAACGTCATCAACAAAAAGTCAATGGGAGAGAGGGCCCACAAGAGAATAAACAGGGGAGACAAATCGACGACGAGAGAGAGAAAGAGAGAGAGAGAGAGAGAGAGAGAGAGAGAGAGAGAGTACAGAGATGAAGGTTTCGAGGGAGGGGCTTAGTTGCAATAGCAAAGAGGAGAGGGGAACGGGATAACATCAATTTTCATTGTGAAAGCTAAATCCTATTCTTAACTATTAAGCCATCAAGAGTAGCGATCAAGAGTAAGAGAAGCCTCCACTTGAGGCGCGTTGTTAATACAAGTTTTTAAAGCCATTTATGTCAAAAAAAGAATATACATTAGTCACATATATACTTTCATTACCCATCAAGATATGCAAAGGCCTCCTCATCATTTTTCTAAAATATGCCTATGAACCATAACTTTCACATTATTACATTATTTCAATTAACCTACCATCTTTTTATGCAAATAATTTTGCAAATTGTTGCGAATTGATAGTATTTCATTGAAATGGCAATGTTTTGGCAAACACTATTATAATTTTATCGACTAAACCAAACTCATCAATCAACCCTTTGACTCCACTTATAATTTCCAGATCGTTGGCTTCAATTTGTCACAAGTATGGAGTTAGCTTGATGAATTAAGAAAATTTACCTAATCAAATAACTCAACTTCTTTGTAAGGATAAAAGCTGACAATTGACCTCAAACAATCAACAAAAACAACATTCCGTCAAAGTTCCTCAACAATCTACTCCTAGCCTGTATAAAGAATTTACCTCCATAATTGACCTCAAAATTCACAATTTATCTGCTTATAAACAGTTTTTTTACATAATCTCTCAACCTTCAAATAAATCTAGCTTGTCACTTCCTAGAATAGTCTAGTCTTCTTAAATAGTTTATAAAATTCTTAACTTGTTTGCAGACATTTATCTCCCATTAATAATACGTTTTGAAATTACCATATGATGTTACCAGTCTATGATAGTCGTGCTATAATTCGTCTCACTATATTTGTAGTCAATTCTTCAATTGTCAGTCGCAGCTCCTCAAAATTGGTTAACAGTTTTATATGGTAAAGGTCGAGAGTCTTGACCAAACCAGTACAACCTCAATACCGAGGTGAATTGGATAACAATCGAAGCCACTGTAATTGAAATGTACAGATCAGTTTTAAAAGGATTGTGATTGCAACAATGCTTCTTGGTTTCCAAGGGGAGGCTCGAACCTGGGATCAAAGAAACTTTGGATGCCAAGCCAACCAACTGAGCCAACCCCGTTGGCTTGTGATTGCAACAATGCTTCTTGGTTTTCAAGGGGAGGCTCGAACCTGGGACCAAAGAAACTTTGGATGCCAAGCTAACCAGTTGAGCCAACCCCGTTGGGTGTGATTGCAACAATGACATAAGATTATCTAAAACCTCACAATTATCTGGTTAGTGAGACTACGTTAAGAGCTGAAAAGAGGGGAGCAGTTTACCACAGCACGAAGCTATGGAATATATGCTTTTACTCGAACTCAGCATGACAAATTTATTCGAATATTAACAAAAACTAGGCTAAAATCTTGTTTTAGATCATTTCTATAATTGGTTTGCTGTTTGAACTCAAGGCATAAGACATCAGCACAATATGTTCCAAACTCACCAGGCAATGCCACATCAGCTTTGGTATATTAGATCACGATTGTCTCTGCCCTTTTGATGCCACCAGATTCCAATTTACAATCTCCAAAATGCTCGCAGAATTTTTAATTATTTCACATTGGAAGTCTGTCAAACTTCCAACACACCAGGTTAAAGTCGCTCCAAATTTATATGTTGAATAGTTCTTTAGCCCAGAAGATTCTACAATGCTTATTCTTTAGGCGTTAGAAGTGTATTGGCCCGAAACGAATCTTTTCCAACAACCCACATAAATACACGTATTTAATTCAAGCGGATATTTTAAGCGCGACTAAAACAGACAAATGCACTGACATGAAGAAATCACTGTGCAACTACTCACCATTCGTTCATTTATAGAAAAATATAAACAGATTTGGCTTTACTTCCATTGACTTGCACAGTCACATTAGGAATCGACGTCGTGACGACAAAGCGAACTTCAATTCTACATAAAATTCCTTTGGATAAGAAAAGAAAGCAAACATAGTGGGACTTAATCCATCTGCAAGATATAATGTGTAACAGATCAGCTACTACACTTTTTTTTCTATCACTATATGACAAATTGGTGGGCAAGAACATAGTCATCTTTGCCCCCATTAACAAGAAACGTGTCCAATATATTAAGGGCATTTACGTAAAACGAAAATACTTGTCTATTTTCATAGAACAGTCTTTTCTCACAATTGTCCCCCACTTAAATGGTGCTGCACAGTTGAAACTTGTTGCTCAAGGATTCTGGCTACAAAATCAACAGCACCTGTCAAATCTTGGACAATAGGACCAGCAGCAACCTCCAAAATTAACATGCAACTCTCATCAATTGATAATAAACCTCCAAAAATAAACCTGTTCGTCTGAATAAAACTCGCTGCATCAATCAAGATCTCGATGATGAGGAGTCACTACAAGCTTCAAATCTAAAAAGCTGTACATTATCCTTTCCTATCTACAAAATTATACATTCCATACACATTTGAACAATAATATGCCAATTCTTGCGATTGAGCTGAAGTAGTTCCCGACTGCAAACTTCCACGGTCAGATCTAATCCAAAGATGAGTTTCGAGATGGTTGAAAGTAATAATGATCCAAAAATGCAAACGTAAAAAAAGGTTCGAAGCCATTTAGAACATCCAAGGCTTACTCCAAAACAAGATCATTCACCCAACCAAGATCGGGACTCTCTTCACAATCAACGCAGTTCTCTGTCTCGGCCACTTTACCATATATTTCGGCTCGAAGGGCTTTGCCAGATTCTACCCGTTCTACTCTTCCTTCATCCTCTTCGATGGCGTCTGTATCCCATACATTATCAAATGCAGAGACTCGATTGGAAGTGCGGCTCAGGGGAGAAGGTGCTGATGCGTGTGGAGAAGTATGCTGGAGCCAGATCTGATTTGCGCCTTTGAGCTCCAACTGCTGAAGAGCTGCGACCAGATCAGTCACGGATTTCCTAGAAGGGGAGGCGGCCATTCCTGCGGGTGATGGCGGGGCAGAAGAGAAAGATTTGTAAAATGACTTTTGTGCAAGACTGGAAAGTGCTGAAGTAGGCACTGAATTGAACTGTCTTTGAGTAAAGGAAGAAGCTGCATCCGTCTGAGCAGCGGCGAGGAGAGCTTGAAAGCGAGGCAAATTTGACTGAGTAGGAGAATGAATAGCAGAATGAGGCAGCAGACCGCGAGCAGCAGCAGCTATAGGCACTGTAGGAGACAAAGGCCCATGCCAACTGTGAGGCGAGACAGGAGAGGACTGAGAAGGCGAAAGGGGAGGTGAAATGCTGGGTGGAGAATGCGGCATACCAGCCAGCGTAGAAATGGGAGAGACATGGGAAGCGGCACTGCAAATGTGATGAACACGCGGAGATCCTCCATTTGTACGTGCTCTATCAAAAGATCCATGTCCCCTCGTGCTCCCAAGCACATCGAAAGGCGTTGTACTTCCGTCAAAAGAATCTCCCATGTAAGAACTACCTGATAAATACGCCTTCAAAGAGCTTATACTTGGCTGAACATCATAAGATCCACCATTCCTAAACGCAGAATTAGCCGCTTGTGCGGCAGCCGGCAAGAGACGAAGCTGTTCTGTAGTGTGAGCAAAGAAACAAACCCTGCGAGTGCAATTCCTGCCGTCTTTGCAAGGCTGAGTACGATACCGAGCAGGATGAAGCCAACACTCGAATACGCCGTGTGCAAATTCACAAGCATCGCCTCGTCTGCAGTTGCCTTTCCTGAAATCTGGACAGGCAGTACCTGAATAATGGAACCTGCGAGGATCTCTTCTCCTCGCTTTCTCACCGGGATGAGCAAATGGACACTCAGTCCAGTCATGACTCCTGCCCCTCGTGCACCTGCGCACTTTGAACTCGAACATCCGAAACTCATCACATGCATAGATATCATCTGCCGTCCAGCAATCCTCGCTGGCTAAGGAGGCCAAGTACTTACTGAAAGACGAAGCCACAGTTGGCGAGGTAGGCGATCCACTTTGGGAGCCATCAGTCGAAAGGGAAGTTGTCCCCGCAACATCCTTTAGTTCGCAGAAAAAGCCTCCCAACATAAATCCGTTGTTGGATCCTGAGAAACAAGAGCCATCTGCGCTACTCTCAAGAGGATCTGACCAAGATAATTCATAATCTTCAAGTTCCGCAACTCCGTCGTCTACATTTACATCTATGGACAGGGGGGATCGGGCCTCGTCACTGAAGCTGGCATGACCTGTTGCTTCTTTCATGGGACCGCTGCTACAAACATTGTGCTTTAGAGGCAAAGTCCGGGGAATGCAAGATGGAAGATCAAGAACCTTACTTCTCTCCGAGGTTGTGAAAGAATTGCCACAAATAGGTGAAAATGAACCCGAAGTCCAATTCGAATCTTGCAAGGTGGAACTGGCAACAGAACCTTGTGAACAGTAGGCATCTGATATCGGCAATGTAGTTACGCTCTCACAAGAGAACCCCGGATCTTGTAACAGGAGTCCTGGCATACTTACACACCTAAGAAAAAGATAGACGTTACTAGAAGCAACTTATAATGTCAAGGTTTTGCTTCATTATGTTCTTGGTAATGATACTCTTACATTCTCGTTCATGTTACAACAATTTTTAGATAGTAAAAAGATTTCCAAAGGCACTACTACCGTGTCGAGCACAATACAAAGTCTTCAGAAACACGAGCAAACCAATTTCACGTCTACATACATCAAAACATGGAAAAATGTACTAATTTCGGCTGCCATGAAAGATCAAGAACGCGAAACTGAGCAATTTTTCAAGGAAAGCAAGGATAAACACCACAAAAAATGCACATGAAAGAAAAAAATTTGGATCTGAGAAACACACGATGCCCACATAAACTCAGCATCAAACGAACTAGATCATACAAAGAATAATAACCAATCTTTACACAATAAATCGTAGCAAGACAGATGTCTACACAGAACAAAACCAAGACGCAAATCAAAGCCACAAAAAGCAAATAACAGACAAAACTATGTGTCTTATTAGCTCAGGCGGTCAAGAAAACCCATAAAAAATCCCTGCGTTGAAACACAACACGAGGAAACAGCGACCCCGACCCAGCCCTGAATAGAGATGGATCAATCCTTCACGCCCACGCAACAAAGACAGGAGAGGCAGGCAGGAACTCTCCTTCTTCCTCCTTAGCCATGGCTATGGCGGACAAGACTTCTTCGAAATTAAATAGACTTCTCCGCGATTAACCCGCCATCAACCGGCCACTAATCCCACTTATCGCTTAACCCACATGATTAGCACTAATCTACC
This sequence comes from Diphasiastrum complanatum, assembly GCA_029204225.1. Classification (NCBI taxonomy): domain Eukaryota; kingdom Viridiplantae; phylum Streptophyta; class Lycopodiopsida; order Lycopodiales; family Lycopodiaceae; genus Diphasiastrum; species Diphasiastrum complanatum. The sequence goes on from CM055103.1 coordinate 57,479,334, forward strand.
CAGCTCTCTTCCTTCCCCCTTCCCTCTAAACCCGGCCCCCTTGTATCTCCATCAAACGCAATAAACTAAATCTTCACACCGTTGGATTATATTCTAAGCGTTCTGATCTTGCCAGGTGTATAGACTTTAACCCATAGATCTATTGCCACGTAATACTACTCCACGTGGCAACAATCGAATTGATGAGACGTGTAGTCGCCCGTGCTCTGAAGCCACATCCATGGCACGCGGTGAGTTAAAAGCCCGTCACCGTTGGATTCCTTTTAGAATAATTCGATTCTGCCACGTGTACAAAATCTAACGAAAGAAAACTGTCCACGTGTAATAATTACACGTGGCATTAATCCAACGGACCCCAGATTTTCGTGCTGTGAAGCGCACGTGGCAGGCCCTTGCTAATTCCGGACTGCATACATATCACGAAGGGCAGGTGAAGGGCGAAGGGCACTCGACGGGCGCCCTGCGGCCCTGTAGACAATCGCGAAGGGCAGGCGAAGGGCGAAGGGCGCTCGACGGGCGCCCTGCAGCCCATCAGGCTTCTAGAAATTCCTGGAAATTCCGGCCTTCTAATTTGCACGCAAAAAATAGTTCCCCCAAAAAAAAGAAAAGAAAAAAAGGGCAGGCATGGCGGAAGCGGAGAGGCACGTACGGTCTGCGCTGCCAAGTGGCGACCTGCATGCAAGGGTGAAGGAGAAGCCAACACCCGTCTGCGAGGCATTGGGCACTGGGTCCAATGGACCTAGGAGATCGGTGTGACCACATGACCATAAAGTGGGTATTGGACCCAGGAGGCCTCAAAGAATCTAGAGATATAGCAGAATGAACCGGCAAGGGGAAGGGGGGGGGGGGGGGGGGGGTGGGGTCCGGTCCATTTAGAGCATTGGACCTCCTCCATCGGTGAGCGTTGGACTTTGGAGCCTGGCCCCTGGACCCATGGGGTGTGGGGGGCGTCACCATTCTTCTCTCGGGCCCTCCCATTCCAATCTTAATAAGATATGAAAGAATAATTTTTTGGAAAATCTTTTTAAGCTTTGTCGGGGTCTAAAACATAAACTCCAAATAGCTAGCAGTAAGAGGGGGAAGGTGTCTCTCCGAGGCTTTTCTGCCCAAGAAGGGCATCTGCTCTAGGGCTAAGCCATTCTTGGGCCAACATGCCCCAAAAAGGGGCCCTTCAGGCACCGAATTCTTGTTTTTTACATATTTTTTTGGAAAGGTTTTTTTACAAGCATCTTTCGAGCAAAAGGTGCGTGTAAAATTCGTAAAAAGTTTATGTGCACCTTCCGGTTCTGCCCATCATGGGCGGGGGGTTAAAAAAGGGGCTCTTCTTTGTCATATTTTTGTTTTTACATTTTTTTTGAACTTTTCCTTTTTTTTGTGTAAATATTTTTGACACATCTTCGGGGCGGAAGGTGCATTCAAAATCCGTAAAAAATTTAATTGCACCTTCAGGAACCGAAAGTTGAACGTGAAGAAAAATAGAAAATAGAAGGATGAATGCACAGATTGTGCATCTTAAAATTTTTAAAACTCATATTACATTATTATAACAATGTTTAGCTTTGCAGCGATAAGGATAGTGATCTTCTTTTTATTTTTTCTTATTCATTTGCTGAAAGACAAGGTGTCAATCATAAGTGAGTTTGCATTAACAAGAGTTTTCTTGATTTCTTATTTTTTCTAAAATGCAATTTTTTTTTCTTTTCCTTTTTGAACCATTTGATTGCCCTAAGTGCAAAGCTTCTTGTGATGTGAATATAATCACCTTGTTTTTTTTTGTTGGTAACCATCAATTGAGTGATCTTGGCCAAATAGTGTATTATACCCATAAAAGCCCAAGCTCCCCAATTTTGCTTTGGTCTATGTTTACACATGCTAAAATTATGAGCCAAGATTTTGAACCTTATGACTTAGCCCTTTCTTGTAAACAACTCCCAAGCTTCCCTAAGCAATGCCTTATGACCATAAAGCCCAAAGTAGGGCTATTTCCCTTGGTCGTCAATTAGCCACACTCGATTCTACAGCAAGGCCTTCGCCCTCTCAAAGGCACAAAGCCCGTGCCACAAAATCAAAACAAAGATTGCATTTCAAAATAGTCAAAAAGTTTAAAGGAAAAAACTCATTCTAATGGTCAAACTCACCTAAGAGTGACGCCTGAGCTTTTAGCAAATTGTCAAAATAGTTTACCGCTGTCGCGACAAAGCTAAAAATTCAAAACATGCCCTTCAAGGAAATTGACAAGACAATTCCACTTGCTTTTATAAAAGTCTACATTGCAAGTTTCTCTCCTTGTGCAAGGAACATTGTGTGAGACTATTTGTGCCTATTCATTGACATGTGGACAATTGCATGAGTGATGGTATATTTTACGATTTTATAAACGCCATGGCAAATTTACTACTTTCCTTGAATGAACATATTATTGCATGAGACAATATTTATGCTTATTTAGTGACATGTAAGTGATAGGCACAATGTTGTTTTGGATAAGAGAGACCAATAGATAAGTAGATGTGGAGTCTCCAAATCATGCAACACCCCTATCGTGTTGTGCCATGTGGCAGCCGCTATATTCAGCTATGTGCACATGTATGACTATATGGTTGCATGAAACGATTCATATGGTGGAGTCTCCAAGTTTTGTTTCTCATGAGAGAGGGACATTGTTTCCACGTCAAATTTTGAAAGAGAGAGAAAAGGGGAGAGAATTGATAGTATTTCTCTCCTTCATGTTTTGTTGCCTAGCATTGAGCTTAAGAAGAATGAATAGAGCCCAAATATGCATGCCTCTTTCAAGTTACGTATAATATTTAGGAGATACGATACCTATTGGAGGCATCACCGTATGCTACTATGAATATTAAAGTTATAGATACCTAGCAGTCAAAAATGTGATACACATCTTAGAAGAATTGCAAAATAAAAGAATGTTCTAATCCCTTCCAACGTGATTATTGTAACACGTCTAAGGAAAGGTTGAAAGACCATTGCCTTTATATAACTTACTTCTAAGTCTACATCATACCCAAGCCAAGTTCGATAAGGGTACCTCCTATATGATATTGAAGAATCAAGACCGATGTTTTAGAATATACAGGTGCTACATGTGATAAAAAAAGGATGTTGCTTGAGTGTTCATTAAGCTTCTCATGTGCTCATAAAGCTTCAATGGCCTTAATATGTGATGGTACAAGCATGTCTAATATTTATGATATTATAAATAAGTAGTTTGCAAGAGAAAAAAAAACATCCCAACGCTAGACAACAATTTTTTAGCTTTGGCATAATCGACAAAAAATCTGCATGCACATTCACAACACACAAGTTTTGCATGCCCAAATAAATTCTCGTCCACCATAGGCTTCCAACAATCTAGAAAAGAAGGATCCCAGTAGATAATGTTTCATAAAGTTTGTAGGATTCAACCACTAAGGCAAATTCTAGAGGAGTAAAAGGCATCAAGGAGAAGAGGTGTTTTACGTCGTGAAAGGAGAACACATTTTTTCTTTATCAGCAAGAAGACAATTCTAGGCTTAGCGATGCAAAAGAAAATAGTCCTTGGAGAAGAGATTTTCAAAGTCCAAATACGATAACAAGTGAATCCATCGGGCTTTTTCTAGTAGATGACACACAAGAATTTTCATATAAAGCTTAAATAAGCTCTTGAGTATTATAGGACCCAACTTAGTGATGGGACTTGGATGGACGTTCACAGGCCGTAGTGGAATAGAGTCGTCCCACCAAAGAGAAAAATAATTTTGAGATGAATAAGCACCTAGTTTTACAAAAGCGACTGAAGATCCACGCTTTTCCAAGTGCCAAGCAGAATAACGTCATTCTACATGTGTTGCAGTGGGTCCTGCAACTGATTAGGGGGGATGATGTTGGCAGATCCCGAAGAATCCCCAAGATGTCGAGCTGAGCTGTTATAAAGAGCACCTCTCACCCTAGACTGAGGAGGTCTCATAAGGAAGAGAGAAGGATGAAGATGAGAGCCGAGAACTTCTAGCTAGGAATAGAGTTCAAAATCATGTGAGCCTCATGGTGAATCCCAGAGAAGGAATGACCATGTAGGAGCTAGTAGTGTTTCTAGGCAATGTAATGACCCCTTTTAAATAAATTAGAGTGAGCCACCTTTTGATGGTGACCTCTAGTGGAAGAGTTAATTCTACTTGGAATTTGAAAATTAGTGGAATTGTCACTTAGGCTCCACATGGGCAATTTCATAGTCTATTTAAGAGCCCCCCTCTCTTGTGAGGGAGCTTTGTTTGTAATGTCATTTGCTCTTGTTGAATAAAGAAGATCCTCCACGAGTTCTTGGCATTCTTGGAGCTCCTTGTCCATGACAGCTTTCTTGAGTGAATCTTTTATGAACATGCATTTCTATTTCTTGATTGTGGTTGTGGAATAGATTAAATTTTCTGTTTTCTTTCATTTGTGCAATGTGGATTAGGGTGGAATAGATTTCTTGTTCTTGTTTTAAGTAGATTTCAGCATTCAGGTAAACTAAATAGACTGGATTTGTGGATGGATCTTGCTTATCTTTTACAATGATGTTCTTGGGCTATCCAAGAATCAAGAAATGTGTGTTTCTTGATCTTTGGATTGCTATAATGTTGTTAGATAATTAGCTTCTTATTTCTTATTCAGTTCTGTAGTTTAATCTGAGTGCATTTGTTGTTTCCTAATGTTTAGAGTTAGTTATAAGCAAGAATCGTCTAGGTATTCACCTGTATTGCATGCAGATCTGTTGGTGAATGGTTTTCAGTTGCATGTGAATTGTGTGTGCATGTATTTAGAGTGAATGAGTCATGAGCATCCCATTGACAAGCTGGGAAACATACTATAACGAACCAAACACCTTTCTGCCTGATCGGGCTTGAACAAAGAAGATAACGTTTTAAAAGCCAACTACCTGGAATGGGTAGAAACACCCGATTTCCAGAGACAAGGGAATCAAGAAGAATCAAAGAACATGTGTTCACAGATTCTCAGCATGAATCTGTGACATGCTAGGACTTGAGGAGGAGCCTCAAGATCTCCAAGAGGTCCAAAAGTACAAAAAGAGAGCTAGGATGGCTCTACATAGTATAAAGAAAAATGTTTCAAATGAATTGTTGTGTGATATTGGCTCATGTACCACATCCAAGGAGGCTTGGGACACATTGGAATCCATCTATGGTGGAAAGGTGAAAGCATACTTCACAAAGGACAAGCCAAGAGGAAGGGACAAAGAGAAACATCAACATTTCATGAAGGACAAGTCAAAGGAGGAGAGAGTCATCACAAACATCAACAAGTTGCAAATCCAACAAGAAGTGCTTCCTTTGGGAAAAGAAGGGGCATTTTGCTTCTAATTGTTTCAAGAAGAGAAATGATGATAAGGTAGCAAGAGGGACTAGTTGCGGTAAGCTTTTCAAAATTGATGCTAATCCTTGTGGAAGTGTGGCCAAGAGGAGCTTGGATCATCTCAAGGAGGAGGCAAGTGATCTACCTCAATCTATGTTCCAAGATGGTGAAGCTCATGAAGATACTGCTTTGGCAACATGGAGAGCTATTGCCAAGGAGGCCTACTTGTGTCGTTAGCGCAAATAGAGGATTTAAAGTCCTCATTGAACCTAATAACACCCTCTCACTACTGATCAATTCTCTTATCTTGTTCATTTGGATGATTTCATTTCATCATGTAGAAGCATAGATAGGGCTATTTCATGTGACTTCTTGCTTGAAGACTTCAATTGGAGGTACTCCTTATCAAAAGTGCTTGATATGAAGATTGCAATAGTTGATACTTTGGGGATCTTTAGATCCATTTTCTTTGCCAATATTCCTTTGCACATAAGGAGCAAGGAGGATCCAATTTCAATCAAGAGAATGATAGCGGGATTCTCAAATCTACCAAAAATCCAAGTGTATGATGGAGATTTGCCAAGACTTGAGGAGGCATCTTCTCAACAAATGGTTTCAAGGGGATCTTCAAGAGGCAAGGCCGAGTCTTTGTGGCTCACATGTCATGGAAAAGAGGGGCAATTTTCGGGTGGTATTCACTCCAACATATTCTCTCATGCTTCTCTTTCATTACTTGATGTACCATCTTGCTTTATGAGATTTCTACATCTCAAAATTCATGTAACGCAATTATGAGATCTAATTCTACTTGCTCAAGGATGTAAGTGGTTGAGTCATCAAGTGTATGCTCTTGCCAGTAAGGGTAAAAATGAGCTTGTTGCTCATAGTTTGAAAATTCATGCTTTTACATGGTTTGAGGCATTTTGTAAACTTCTCTTGAGATTAAGTGAAGCATCCAAAGAGGACACTTACATCCTTGAGCAAGTATTTAGCCTCAAGAAGATCAAGATAGAATTTGATTTCAAAATTAGATCCATCATGGATAAAGTTCATAGTATGTGGACTAGTCAAGCTAGTTTGCTTAATCTTGATAATCAACATTTTTGCTCATCTTATGATCTTGATATCTATGATCCTTGTGATCTTTATGAGGCATGGAGGCCTCTGATTTACATCATGGTGCAGCCATCTTCATGCAAATGGTACTTTCAAATCAAAGGTCACCATCAAGCATGGAGAAAGCACATGGATATAGTGGCAAATTGGTGGGGTTGGCAAATGATTTCTACCAAAGAAATCTTATCATGGATATGGTGAGAGTGCTGCTATAATGGATCCTTTTGCTGGTTTTTTACTTCATATGCATACCAAAGGATCCACTCAAGAAGCTTCACAAACTCCTTGATCTTACCAAGCTAGTTTTTGAGGAGTGTGAAAAATTGTCAAAAATCTATCTTGGTTATTTTATGATTTTATGTTTGTGAGTACATTTCACATGTGTGAGCATGTTCCCCATGTGTAAAATAGTTAGAAATAGTTTATAATGTTGACTTTAGGTATCATATTTCACGTCAAACATGCTCCTTAAGTTTCATCTATAGACGATATAAGTTTGCTCATGGCCGATGGGATGTCTTGGACGCTAAGGCAAATCAGCAAGAGGTGGAAATATTCATACATTTGCCCCACGATGAAATACGATAAGTCCATATCAACAGTGAGTGCAACCTAGAAGATCTTCAGCATATGCTTGGATTGACTTTTGCTGATATGCTAGCAAATTTTGTCATTGGTTTGAGAAATGCTAGTATATTGTGGGGAATGCGTAAGGAGGATTCTAATCACTAAAACATTTAAGTTAGAGGATTAGAAGACGATATTTTATTTCTTAAAGACGAGCTTAAAACAAGAATGTCAAGGTATACTATAAACGTAGTGCTACAAATTTCTTGAACACAAATGTTACTGTCCAAGATTGGATGCAAGCTAAATTAGCTACTTTGACACTGTAGTTGTCTTGTAAATAAGATAGTTTACTTCATGTATTAAGCTTTTGTATAAGGTTAAGTCTGAGGCTGGGGAACGACCTTTGATTTTGGAAATTTTTTGATTGTAGATTTTGCATTCCAAATAGGCAAAAGATTGAATAACACAAAGGCGTAGTGAGTCAAAATTTACATCAAAGAACTTTCAGTAAGTTTAAATGTCTATATTATCCATCTACCAGCAACTTCGTTATCTCATTATCAAATATTTCAAAGCTCATATATTGTGTTTTGTTTTGTTTTGTTTTTGTTTTTTTTTGTTTTTTTGTTTTTTTTGTTTTTTTTTTTTTTGTTTTTTTTGTTTTTTTTGGTTTTTTTTGGTTTTTTTGGTTTTTTGGTTTTTGTTTTTTTTCTTTAGGTAGACAATTGTAGTTATTATGCTTTTTGTGAAAGATATAATTCATCAAAAAAATTTCAGTAATAACACTTGATCTTTATCCAATTATAATTTTGTGATTGTGTTGTGACTAGACTAAAGATTGAACAAATTTCAACTAAATTTGTTTCGATCTTGCTGTAGTTGACTCGAAGATGAATATGGCAATGAGATGCAGGAATCAACTCGGACGTGATATGTACTTTGCAGATTTGGTGGATGCGCAAAAATTCGACACTCTGTATAAGGTGATTTGAAGACTGACAAATAAATGACAAGTTATTCTTGAGATACGCTACATGATGTCTCTTGTTCAATGGCTATCCTTGATGAACTAAAGACAAATCTAGAAAAAGATATGCATTTAGAAGAATTACTAAAATAACAAAATGACAAAAAATAAACAAAGAAGATACCAATGTTACAGAGAGGGAAAGCCATAGAGCACTTGTCAAACAAAAAGTCATTCATCAACATGTATAATTCACTTTGATAGTTGCAATATTTCATTTGTTTTTGTAGAGTAATGTGACTTACTTTGACATGCCCTTGTCAAAACAAGACAAGGTTGGTGACACTAAAATCTACCATCAATGATAGCAGATGTCGTAAGATATAGTTGGAGATGCATGTATGGTTGAGATACTATGTCCTGAGGACCTCTCTGAACAAGAGATTCAGAACCGAATCTTTATCTGGATTTCCGAATCCTAGATTTATTGTGTATTGGCACATTGGAATTCTTATCAGCATTTGGAAAGACTAATAGATTTGAGGTTGTGGAAGGGGAGAAAAACTGTCAATTCCCTGTGGAGGTTGCTCTTGGTTGGACATTGTAGCAGATGACAGAATATTGGTTTCACTTTCTTTCAACAAGGACTCATTTCATATTGTCTTTTTGGATTATGGAGCTGGTGTATTGTGCGGTATTGTAGAAGTTTGCAAGAAACTTCTCGATTGACATTAGGGAATATTAGAACTCAAAATGGGCCCTTTGTCAAGATGTTTTTTTTGACTTCGCACGCATTCAATGCTTAAGTGGCCCAATCAATGGTGTCCATCTGTGATGAACTGTAACAGTGGTGGGACGGACAGAAATTGCTTTTGCCTTTCCCGGCCAAATTTTGGTGATTTTCAAAAATCCCGTCGGGCAGTACAAACGATTGTGATTGGACCACAAATATACTGCCCGAATATTCTTTTGCTGCCCGTATTTGTACACTCGAGGTTGATTTGACGTAAATAGTTATAAACTGTAGTTAACTAATCCTTGTAGTTGAGGAACTTGTTTTCATTCTTAGGTATACCTCATTCTCTTTGTTCTTAATCATACTCAACTTCCATAGAGATATTTTGGACTAATGACGACACGCAATCGGAGACCAAGAGGAACCATTGATGTGGTCCAGAGCAATTTGTGTGGTGCGGGCCATGCAATGTCCTAGTATCGAATCAGCGCGCATGTGTATAGATCAACAGTGAGGCAGTATAGGAGGCGCGCGCCAAACCGATAACTCGAGTATGAAATGTGAAAATTGTCAACATTTCCTAGCTAGTTTGAGGCCTAAATTGGCTAAAATTGTAAATAGTTTTGGTTCTGGAGTTTCACACGTGTGAACCAGGCCACAATGTTTTTATTTACTGTATTTTTTCAGTATGATGAAGTGTCAAACTTCATACCCTTCAAAATGAGACCATTTTGATGTATTTTGGTCATATAATGCCATTTTTAGCTATTTTCCTATATAGGGAATATCTAGGGTCAAGTACCTTCTAGAGAGAGGAGAGAGAGTCATCTTCCTCATCCATAAATAGTAGGGAAGTCGTGGAGAACAGGTTGGAGAAACCTTTTGTATGCTTCATTGAGATCAATAGATCATTGTCATTGTTTCTTCCTCCATTGAGAGCATTGTTGTGTGTATTGTCTTCAAGCTATTGTGTATGATCTTAGGTGCTTTCCAAAAGTGGTAGGCTGATGTATTATGGACTGTATAATGCTATTTTGGGCCGGACTTGATGTTTATGGAAGTTTCCATTTGTGATAAATGCTTTTTGATCAAGTTCTTTGCATTCTAGGTAGCATAGAATGTGTTGCCAATTCCTAGCTTATGTAGTTTGGAGTGCAAGCATTCAAGCCAATGATCTTGGAGTTTAGATCCACTTAGGATCTGTATTTTTCACATGGTATCAGAGCTGGTTGGCTTCTATTTACAGTAAGTATTCCATTTTTGGTGATATTTGGATGTTTGATCAAGTTCTAGCATGATTTTGCATTGCTTTGTTGATCAAATCTTACTAACCTTTGTTTTGTGAGTTGAACTTGTGGATCAAAAAGCATATTTCAGGTCTATTGAAGATCAGAGGCTGAAAAGAAACTATTTTGGATCAGATCAAAACACCTAATCATTGTGATTGTGAGGCTTGTGCATATTCAATACTAACAATGTTCTTTTCAATCCTATTGTTGACAATCTCCATTCTTGGATGAACACTCTCCTTAAGTGGATGAAACTTCTCCTTAAGCTTGGCATCCTAGTTTTGGGTATTTTCTAAGAATGCAAGTAACTCTTCACACCATAACTTGATTTGGTCACTTGCTGGAAAGTTTGAGAGCTTAAGCAAGAGTGTGTTCAGGTTGGTTTGATTTTGTAATCCATTCTTAGTGTGTGCAAAGTGTTGCATGTGTTTCAATCTTCCTTTCTATGCTTGGAAACCATCTAGGTTCAAGATAGAAGTGTTTTAGGGTCCTAAATCTTCATAGATCTCTTTATCTATCATTTGTTGAGAGAAAAGTGAGTGCTAAGTGCTTTAGGACAAAACCTAAAAGTTGAAGAAACATTAGAATCATGGCTTCCAATGGTGGGGATCATGCTAGAGTCTAGTGAAAGGTTGAGTTCATCAAACTACTCTACTTGGAAAGTGAGGATGGAGTCCTTACTTGAGTTGAATGAACTCATGGACATAGTTGCAGAAATTGAAGAGAGACCTCTCAACACTTCAAGAGCAACAAAGGTTTGATAAGAAGGCCAAAAGGGCTCTTCATATCATTAAAATGAATGTTACAAATGAACTTCTCAAGGAAGTTGGAAAGTGTCAAAGTGCAAGTGAGGCATGGAATGCCTTAAAGAAGCTCTTTGAATCAAAGTCCACATCTAGGGTATTGACCCTAAGGAGACAAATATTTATCTAGTAGGCAAAGAGAGGGTGAAAGTGCTCATTGCATTTATCTTGAGAGTTAAGTCCCTAAGTGATATTTAGCATGCATTGATGAGAACATAAAAGATGTTGAAATAGTCCAAGTTATGTTGAATGGTTTGCTAAATGAACATGCTAACCTTGTGCAAAGTTTTTCCATTCAAAGAGTCTTGCCAAGTGTGGTTTGACTTGCAAGAAATCTATTGGCTGAAGAACATAGGTTGCAATCAAAGCTTGATGGTGCATCCTTGCAAGGTGGAGGTGAAGAGGCTTTCTTCACAAAAGGGCAAATTCAAGGGCAAAGGTAAAGGCAAAGGGGAAATGGTCCAAAGGTGGTAACTTTGATCATGATGATCACTCTTCCTCTTCCTCTTCTACTAAGAACAATAAGTCAAAAGTTCAAGTGCTTTTATTGTGGATAAAAGGTCATTTTGCAAATGAATGTTATAAGAAGAAAAGAGAGCAAGGAGAGGCAAGGAAATCTTACAATAGATGAGGAAGAACATAACACATGTAATCACTTGTTATGACTTCAAGTTTGTTAGCCAACATAGATGATAATGATCCTTGGTGGATTGATAG
>CM055103.1:57500877-57594528 GCA_029204225.1 Diphasiastrum complanatum
AACTGGCTTGAAGAAGAAATATTCGTCTGTGGGAAGATGCCAATCTGCTTCTCTGGCTGCCACTGAAGAACACATAATTTGAAGAAACAAAACATTTCTAATTACAAAGCTTTGCTAGCTTTTTAGCCCTCACCTGACGAAGATGTTCGCAAACACGAAAGTCAAGAGACACGAAGCACGAAAGTTTCGCGAACACCTGACGAAAAGACACAAACACGAAAGATTCGCGAACGAGAATCTTTTGCGGTCGAGCACGAGAGAGTTAGACGGCGGAAACGAAACCAACGACGCGACACAAAGAACGTCGTGAAAGACTTTCTGCCCTCATGCTCAAAGAGTACCAACGAAGATCATGCAAGTACCTAGAAGTACATAGATCTGATCTGATGGCATGACTTCAGCAGATACACTCTAGATCGTGGCTAATCTGCCACTCCTGTAATTGCTAGATGATACTTGACACAAGATGACAGAACACACACAGTGTAGCAGTCTGATGCTAGTAAGCAATCAAGACGCAATACAGACAAGAAGTCCACCTGCGTGCGAGACGAGTTCTGTGATCATGATCCATAGATATCCACAAGTCCGCTAGTAAGCGAGACATCTATTCGTGAGAGAACTGTATTTCTCTCACGCCACGCACTGCGTGGATCTGCATGCAGTGCTTGAAGAATCAGAGAAAAATCAATAGATGATTTTGTAGCAATGTGCACATGTCAATTTATGATGTATGATCTTGAATGCAGATGTATCTGCTGTTATTCGTGTGTCTGATTCTCCATTCATTTCAATTCCGCACATTGGTTGAATTTGTTGAATGCTGCATTAATTTATAAACGTAGATCAGCTGTGCCTGACTACATTCTGGAGGACTGTAGGAGTGACTTAGCTGGCAGTGTCCAACTACCACATCTGAACTCCATCCGAATTGCGTTGAATCGTGGTTGCTTCACTTTCGCGACTATTTCACGACCGCGAATTCTTTCATCAATGGTATCAGAGCATATCACCAATTCTCCACATCATAATTAATGGCTGCGAACCTGTCTTCGAACAAGAAAGAATGTCGCGACAAGGGGCCTTCGTGCTCGATCTTCAATAGGTTGCCCCTTCCAATATGCCTTCAATAGCCTTTTCATAAAAGTGATCATGGTAGGTATGGCTAAAGGCTCGAAGTATTATTCAGGAGGCCTAGTGACCAATTAAGGGCTCGAATATTTCAATGTTGAACATCAAAATGAATAAGGTTCAAAGAGTGACTCTTATATTTCCACACTTAGACTAAAAAGTTTCCAAGGCCTCTTCCACAAAATGAGTAGCCTCCACCCATGACGATTTTTAGACCATGCGCAACATTAGACTCAGAATCACGACTGAGAATGCCCAGAGAACATATCAGTTAAGCTTCAAAAATAAAGTTAGCACCAAATATTGGCAAGCCAAAAAAGTGCCTCCAGAAATACATACAGGACTTTGGCAATTAAAATGCTCACAGTCAATGCCATAAATGTAATATCTTCATCTTAGAACTGGCCTCAATTATGTCTTGTCGACACAAACTTATAGCTTGACCATGGCAATAATATCAGGAAAAGTGACAACTCCACCAAGTACTGCATCAGTTAGCAAAACCACCGATTTTCTGACAGAATGGTCAATAAAATTGACCATTATAAAATTCAGTGTATCACAATAGATTTCACAAATAACAGTGATTCACATGGCCTTGAATGGGCTGCAAAATAATGAGTACAAGCTACAAAGTGGCTGTAAAATGTGTTATTTCATGTTGGTAAGTTGACCGCAACAATTGGTAGTTCAATTAAATTATCTTCATATGCGAGATTGACAAAACACAATTTGGCCTTCATTTTTAGCAACCTATAGGGCTATAAAATAGGGACAATAAGACTAAAATCTATGAGCTTTATTGAATGTTTAATATAAGTGAATTAGGAGAATGTTCAATAGTGTTCGCTTTAACGTTATCATGATCATATATTGGTTGATTCAGTATTTGGATATAGATTGCAGAATCTGTGCTTGCAAGTTTGCTATTAGTAGAGGTAACTATGAGTTTATTGTCTCAAGGATATACAGAAAAAGGTGAGCTCATATTCAAAAATTGTGCTTGATTTGTTGGCAATGATCCTCAATTCGGCATATCAAGCATTTCTATCATGTTTGTACAATAAAGATTCTTGTCACCACCACTAGTGTAGAAATGATCAAAGAAAATATATAAGCTCATGTAAAATTCATCTGTTGTTTTGTTTGCAAACAATCTTTTCATAAATCCAGCATAAGAAGCGTTATCATCAATGGTTGGGCATGCTGTATAGTGCAGGTTCTTGTCACTACAAATTAGTCTATGGATTTGCTCCAGTAGAACTTGTGTTTGATCAGTTTGCAAACAATCATTATAATCCAGCAAATAAAGCAGCTTTCGTCGATGGGTGGGCATGCTATACAACACAGGTTCTTGTCATTTACCAATAGTGTAGAAATGTTATCATGATCATATATTGGCTGATTCAGTATTTGGATATAGATTGTAGAATCTGTGCTTGCAGGTTTGCTATTAAACAAGGAATGGATTTGTTGCTTACTGTAACTTCACGACTTGCCATGCACTTTTTGGGATTTGAGGTTTGAATTTCAATTTAGGATTTTTTTTTGTTTTGACTTTTGACCTTTTTATTCTAACAATAATTTAATTCAATAAGTCTCTTAACATGCTACGCCTGTTCTTGTAGTCGCTTTCAATTGAATCATATGGCATCTGGAGGACGTCTGGAATCTAAACGGGCCTAGGAGCACCTCATGGTAGAGCTTGAAGCTACAACAATGCAATAAGCTAAGATTTTGTTGTGATAGTTTGCATATTTGTTAATTGAGACAAAAGATAAAGCATGCTTTGTTGTCTCTTTCAAGCTATGTGCTGAAAGATGAGTATACAATATACGTAAAAAAGTTACAACTGATGAATAGCATCACTAGCTATTTTTTTCTTGAATTTTGTGCCCAAGTAATGAGAAATGTTTCCAAAAGAAATTTGATTTATAATGTTTGAAATCTGCATTTTGTATTTCTTGTGTCTACGTTTAATTTATTACTTGTAGTTGTCAATTTGGATGATGAGCTTTAGTCGGTTGATGTTGTTGCTAAAGGAGATGAAAGTACTTTAAATTTGAAGTGTTATAGTGATTGCTGCCCAAAATAATTAATTATCTTGCATGTAATTGTACATGATTTTATGTACCTTCAAACTTCATTAGAATATCTTTTCCTAAATCCCAGCTTCAATGCCCCTGAAATTGTAACTAACTATGCCAAAAAAACTGCAGAAAACCACATTCTCTTTGAAGCATTGAGTTTAACTCCTAAAATCATGAGCAAGTATAAATGATGCATATCAACATAGTTAGAAAGAGAGAAAATGCCTAGCTGAATTTGTTAAATTCGGGCTGAATTAATTGCACGTAATAAATTAATCAAGTCGAGCTCATAAATAATATTCAAAAGAATCAACAAAACTCTATTAAATGCCTCCTTTTTCAAACAAGAACACAGGGCTTGTAACTTGTAATTATAAGCACAATGCTTTCGTTGCACCATCTTATTTTTCTAACAATAAAATTCTAACTATCTATACCCGGGTTATGATCGGGTGTTATTATCTTTGCAATACCAGTACGATCCATACCAGTTTGAAGTTTGTAAATTATGTCTATGTCCATACCCAACTGGTAATAGAAAATTTATTTATTTTAATACCATAGATCCGCTTGGTATTAGAAAATGCGAAGTACTCCAATACCATGACTGGGCTGGTATTTGAAATAGTGATACCCACCCAACACTGGTAGTCACCCTATCTCTAGACAACCATCCCGGGTTTTCTAAAAAGAGAGATAGAGATTACTAGTCAAATTGAAATTTATCTTAAGATGGGTCATATTCAGCCAAGTATGGGGTGCTCATATTCTTTTGAAAGCGAAGAAAGATGGAGGCTTCCGGATGTGTGTAGATCAATTAGGTGGGCTAAATACTTCACAAAAATAGATCTCATAACTAGATATCATCAAATCGGGATCCATCCGAATGATGTGCAAAAGACTGGTTTTCGGACGAAATTCGGTCATTGTGAATTCCTTGTGCGTCCTTCTGGATTGACAAATGCACGCGACTACATTGTGTTGGTCTCATATCTATTGCTTGCATTGCACCAACTGCTTTTCTCGGAAGTTGTGCTCTTGTTGCCTCTGCACTAGTCTCCAGGTTTCAACAGGGTAACCAACCTCTTCTTCTGATACAGTGGCTCACTAGCAATTTTGCTTTTCAACAAGCTCTACTCACTGCTCGAGATTTACTTCTACCACTTGTACAACCTTTTGTGCCTCCCTTCGAATCTTTGGTGACAAATCAATAACGAGTCTTCAGAAGACTATTACGGAGCATCTTCACTCTTATTCCTTCGGTCAACTTATCGAAGATTGTCCCCTCCATTATTCTCCATCTGGATCTTGATAAAGCCTTCGATCGAATCAGTTGGGATTATATCCTGGCTTCTTGTCAAGCTTTCGGTTTCCAACCCTCCTCCTTGTGCTTTGTGCGTGCCCTTTACTACTCGTCCCTCTGCTAAAATTCTTTCTAATGGGGTGCCTTTCTGATAGCTTTGCCCCTACTGGCGGCATTCGGCAAGGTTGCCCTTTGTCCCCCATGTTGTTCGCCATTTCCACTGAACCCTTGTCTTGCACCTTCCATCATGCGGCCTCGTTCTCCTGTATTTATCCTATCGTTTCTCCTTTGGGCCCTCTTTCGCATCAACTCTTTGCTGATGACGTTACTTTGCTCTCCCTCCTCTCTGAACCCCATATTACTCATCTCCTCTCTCTTTTTCGAGAATTTTGCTACTGTTCCTCCTCTCTCTTGAATTACTGGAAATCAGAACTTCATGTTATACATAATTCAGTGCCTTCTTGGGTTTCCTCGCAAGGATTTCGCATTGTTCCTCCTGGCACTGTTACCCGCCTACTGGGCATTCCCTTTGGTATTCATTTTGTCCTCTTTCTAGTGCTCTCAATGGTTCCTTTGGTCGTTTTCTAACAAACGAGCCTCTTGAGACCCTCGTTTTATGTCTTTTCCCTCTCGGGTTTTGGTTGTCCGCCACATCCTCTCTGCTTTGCCGGTATTCTTTTCTTCTATTGTTGTTGCTACCCGTTTCTTTCCATGATTCTATTACTAAGGTGATGAAAAGTGCAAACTTAAAATTCCAGTAAAATTTTGGTAACGAACTGATAGGAGTCTCTCGAACGATTCACGATATTGTTCTGATCACGAATAATTTTTACTCGAAAAGAATTCGCGAAAAAAGATCAATCAAGCTTTGTAACGAAACGAAACGAAACGAAGCGAAACTAGAGGAAAGAAAAGAATTCGAAAAAAGATCAATCAGGCTCTGTAACGAAACGAAACGAAACTAGATACGAAGCAAAGTGAAACGAAACTTGAATGAGTTCTAAATTGATTTATGCAGAAAGCCAAGTGATCGCGAAGTGAAGCGAAAACATTCACAAACAAAATCAGTTCGTGTGGAATTCAGATATGATTGCTGGTCACTGCCGGCTATATCATTCCTACAATCCTCCAGAATGTAGACAAACACTACTGATCTACGTTATAGATTATTATAGCATTCAACAATATCAAACCAATGTGCGAAATTGAATAAACAAGTGAATTAGATACACGAATAGTAGCAGACCAAATATTCATTCGAGATCATACAATCATTCAGAATAATATGCGCATAACAACTACAATATTATTATTGATCTTCTAATTTCAAGCACTGTGTGACAAATCCACATAGTGCATGGCGTGAGAGAAATACAATTCTCTCGCGAATAGTGTCTCGCTTACTAGCGGACTTCTGGATCTGCTGATCCTCTTACAAAATTGTCTCGCTCATAGGCGGACATGTATTCTGAATACTTTCGTCTTACTATTTTATGCATCAAGCAGAAAGTATATAGTTCGCGAAATTTTTCGTGTCGCGTCGTGTAACTTCCCAAATCAGAAAGATTAAACATCTACAACTAATCATGGATTACAAGAGTGGCAGATTAACGTTCTAGAATACTTCTCCTGATGTCATGATATATGATAAAATACTTGTACCCATGGTACTTGGCTGATCTTCTTAGTCCTTTGTGGAGCACGAATGATTTTTGTGTCGTGGAAACAATTTCGTGTCGTGTGTCGCGAAATTGTTCACAAACATTTTCGTTTCGTGTGTATTTTCTGTCAAAATCAGGATGGAAAGCTAGCAAAGCTTTGGCAATAGAACCATTTTGTTTCTTCATAAGGCACTTCGTCAATTCCTTTGGGCCGGAAGCGTCCTCTTCTTCCTTGGTCTGTCTGCTCTGTCTCTACTGAGGATGGAGGCTAAGGTATCATGACCCTACAATTAAAAACCGCTCTTTGATCGTTTGCCGTCTTTTTGCTTGATCACTGCTTCCCTCTCCTTCGTCTCTCATCAGCGTCAAGACTGACAACTTTGTCGAATGTCATATCTGGTAGACTCAGTATGAGCATTCTCAGCGGCTGATAGGACGTCAGTAGAGATTTCATGAAGTACATCAGCTGCTGTGGTGCTGGGACTTGGTGCTCCTGTCCTAATGCAGTGAGTTGAGCGAAGACCGTTCTGATCTTCTCAACATGTTGATCTAATTGGTTGCCATCCCACCGTATGGATTGCAGCTGATTGTGAAAGTGCATGACTGAAGCTGCAGTCCTCACTTCATACTTTGGCTTTAATCTTTCCCACGCTGCATGGCTGCTTTCACAATCTTCAATTTGCATGAGTAGATCTTCATTTATGGAAACGATGATCGCCATTGCGCGCTCATCCTTTCTGATCCATTCAGCTCTCCTCGGGTCTCCCTCTGGACGCTGCACCTCTGGGAGCTCAATCACCGACCAGATGCCTTTGTCCTTCAGGAGTGTTTTGATTTTGAATTTTCAGATTCTGTAATTTGCACCATCAAGACTGATTGCTACTTTGGTCTGGATTGTCGTAGCCATATTGTGTTGTCTAGAAGAATCACTGCTGGGATATGAATAGTGATAACCTATAGGCTCTGATACCATGTCGCGGAAGCTTTTTCGTTTCGTGTTCGTCCACCCTCTTCTGATTCGCGAACAATTTTCTGTCTTTGAATTTTCTTTTCGTGCGGAAGCTCTTACGAGATCCCAGACACTCGACTACGCATCACAGAACATATTTTATTCTAGCAATCAAGAGACACAGCACAAGGCCAAGAGATACACGAAATAGAGTGACTATATTGTCAGTGTCTCACTCGTTGGTGAAATGTCTCTCTACTCTTTCGCTGTGTTCTGCTCGTTGGCAGACTTTCATGCACAACTATGGTATTTTTGCTTTCTTACTCTATTCGCTACGTCACTCTTTGTTTCTTACAAATCTCTGTAAAATTGTCATTACTTTTTCTCTCTTTTTGGTTATGATCCAGAGAGGATCGTTTATACCTCCAATGTGTGGAGTTTACAAGATAGCTAAACGTAGAATCACAAGACTAGTTAACGCTAATCAACTAGTTAGTTAGTCTCCGTCGTTGCTATTCGTTTCAGCTGGGCATGAAGCCCATTGGGCTGCCAGCTGGTAGCATGAAAGATTTCTCTTCGTGTGTTTTTGTTCTTTTCGTAGTTTTCGTTTTGCGTCCATTTTGCGCTTTGCGGGTCCTGAAGGTATGTATACGATTCACGATTGATTCGCAAATAGTTCGTGCTTCGAGTCGAAGACACGTTGACTGTCGCGAATTGTTCTCGTTCAACCTTCGTGTCTTGTTCGTGCTGCGACAAAGTTGAAGAGTTTTACCATTTCTGACAAATTTTCATTACTTGGCCTATCATATTCTTACCTGCTCTCTTCCGCTACTTGCTAAATGGCACAGATTTTGCACATGTTCAGTCATTGGAGATGGTTCACCCTCCCTTTTTCCTTCGTTGGGACTCCTTAGTTATCAATCGTTGGGGACAGTCCCCCTTCCCTTTTTCCGTCATTGGGGATCCTTAGTTATGGTTACTGGTTTACCCCGTCGGGGTGTTGACTTATTGGCTTGTATAGCTCTCCATGTACTCTACATTTGTGAAAATATATTAGTTTTTTGTTGACTTGCATATATATATATATATATGTGTGTGTGTGTGTGTGTGTGTAGTTTATTAATTTATACATTTTATATATATCTGATAATTCTTAAAATTTTGCCAACAAAAAATAACTTAAACTTATGTTAATGTTATGGAAAAACCTAGATCTCAATGATCCAATTTAATTACTTTATTATCATTTTTTTATGATTTCTAGTCTTGACATCAATTTTTTTTTTGTAAAAGATTAAGTTACTATTAGATCCACAAATGTACATAAGAAAAGTTCGAAAATCAACTCAGCCGAGAAAGTCCATCCGAAGAAGAGAAAAAATATACAATAAGTAGAAGGACTATTTGCACACCACGCAAGGGATGCAGTCCTGCCTAAGTACAAGAATGTAAACAAGTAACTACTAAAGCAAATATGTGGCAAACTGAAAGTAGCTAGCAGCCGACGGAGGAGTGGAGGAACCATCAAAAACCATATGATTTCGCCTTATCCAAAGCTTACATAGCATATCCACCCTATAGACATGCCAGGGAAAAAAAAAAAAGGGAGCTTACAGGCATGTGAGGGGAATCACCCAACAGAACAGTATCAACAGAGAGCTAAGGAAGGCGCACCCACCGGCTGAGAAAAAAGCAAAGTCTACCCAAAGGTGCCTACTGCAATGAAAAAATAAGTGCTCAATAGATTCCTCTTGCAACTAACAAATCGGACACAGGCGATTAGTGAGGAAGGGCCACTTGCCACGGAAGGGGAGGAAATTGGCGACAATACAGTAAGCAAGGTAATGGAGCTTGCCACAGGGATAGAATTGGTAGTGGTGAACCTGGCGCTCCAGACAGGGGCCGGGTCAGACTGGCCCCAATTGGTGTCAAAGTAAGATGGAAGGAGAGAAGGGTTGCCTCCATGATGAGCTTTAGAATAGGCGAGGAGGGAAGGGAAAAGAGGAGGCTTCCAACCATGCAACAGTGGAGAGTGATCAAGGGTAATCCGAACGCCAAGAATCGCAAGGGAAGCAAGCTCCAGAAGGTAACGTTCATTGACAGAAAGAGAGACTTGGGTAGAGAGGCCCTTAGTGGCTAGGTCGAGGCATAGGCGAGGATGTGAAGAAAACCAAGGACGAGAGTTTGGAGGGAATAGAGCAAACATCCATATAGACTCGTCAGGTGGGAGGGGGGCCACAGAGGACCAATGAAAGAGGGAGAAGAGGTCCAGGAGGGCAAGGGCCAACTTTTTTGAGGATGAAGGGCAATTTCAAGCAAAACCATCCACCGAAGCCGAGAAGACGAGGTGATGAGGGAAGTTAGAAGACGAGCGACCAAAGATTTATTTTTGAGAAGAGGATACGAGATATTCCCAATCCGCCGTCAACAACCGGAGCGATAACAACGCCCAATGGAGAATGAGGCTATTTCCCCGCCCACAGAAAGTGGCGAAGCAAGCGGGTAATAGCAACAAGAAGGGAGCGAGTGCTAATAAAAACATAAGAGAAAAAGACAAGACAAGTGGAGAAGATATGAAGAACGAAAAGGGCACAACAATGAAGGACATATACTGGGGTTCCCAAGGTGCTAGCTTAGCAATAAAGGAATCGAGGAACCCAGCAGAGCGCTGGGCAGAAGAAAGGTGCAAGCCAAAAGTTATTCCCAAACCTCGAGTGATTGTGCCATGGGGAACAAGCCAAAAGGTGTTCCCAAAACTCGGGTGATTGTGCCATGGGGAACGATGTGTGAATGCCTAGAGTGCAAGCCCAAGAAGGAACCTTGGACATAATAACATGAAGTTCAAATTTTGCCAGAATTGAGCCGGGAAGAGGAGAGGAGCAATAGCAAAACTCTGAAAATATAGCGAGGGAGTGAACATGAGATTCAGAAAGCAAGAAAGAGAGCATAACGTCATCAACAAAAAGTCAATGGGAGAGAGGGCCCACAAGAGAATAAACAGGGGAGACAAATCGACGACGAGAGAGAGAAAGAGAGAGAGAGAGAGAGAGAGAGAGAGAGAGAGAGAGAGAGTACAGAGATGAAGGTTTCGAGGGAGGGGCTTAGTTGCAATAGCAAAGAGGAGAGGGGAACGGGATAACATCAATTTTCATTGTGAAAGCTAAATCCTATTCTTAACTATTAAGCCATCAAGAGTAGCGATCAAGAGTAAGAGAAGCCTCCACTTGAGGCGCGTTGTTAATACAAGTTTTTAAAGCCATTTATGTCAAAAAAAGAATATACATTAGTCACATATATACTTTCATTACCCATCAAGATATGCAAAGGCCTCCTCATCATTTTTCTAAAATATGCCTATGAACCATAACTTTCACATTATTACATTATTTCAATTAACCTACCATCTTTTTATGCAAATAATTTTGCAAATTGTTGCGAATTGATAGTATTTCATTGAAATGGCAATGTTTTGGCAAACACTATTATAATTTTATCGACTAAACCAAACTCATCAATCAACCCTTTGACTCCACTTATAATTTCCAGATCGTTGGCTTCAATTTGTCACAAGTATGGAGTTAGCTTGATGAATTAAGAAAATTTACCTAATCAAATAACTCAACTTCTTTGTAAGGATAAAAGCTGACAATTGACCTCAAACAATCAACAAAAACAACATTCCGTCAAAGTTCCTCAACAATCTACTCCTAGCCTGTATAAAGAATTTACCTCCATAATTGACCTCAAAATTCACAATTTATCTGCTTATAAACAGTTTTTTTACATAATCTCTCAACCTTCAAATAAATCTAGCTTGTCACTTCCTAGAATAGTCTAGTCTTCTTAAATAGTTTATAAAATTCTTAACTTGTTTGCAGACATTTATCTCCCATTAATAATACGTTTTGAAATTACCATATGATGTTACCAGTCTATGATAGTCGTGCTATAATTCGTCTCACTATATTTGTAGTCAATTCTTCAATTGTCAGTCGCAGCTCCTCAAAATTGGTTAACAGTTTTATATGGTAAAGGTCGAGAGTCTTGACCAAACCAGTACAACCTCAATACCGAGGTGAATTGGATAACAATCGAAGCCACTGTAATTGAAATGTACAGATCAGTTTTAAAAGGATTGTGATTGCAACAATGCTTCTTGGTTTCCAAGGGGAGGCTCGAACCTGGGATCAAAGAAACTTTGGATGCCAAGCCAACCAACTGAGCCAACCCCGTTGGCTTGTGATTGCAACAATGCTTCTTGGTTTTCAAGGGGAGGCTCGAACCTGGGACCAAAGAAACTTTGGATGCCAAGCTAACCAGTTGAGCCAACCCCGTTGGGTGTGATTGCAACAATGACATAAGATTATCTAAAACCTCACAATTATCTGGTTAGTGAGACTACGTTAAGAGCTGAAAAGAGGGGAGCAGTTTACCACAGCACGAAGCTATGGAATATATGCTTTTACTCGAACTCAGCATGACAAATTTATTCGAATATTAACAAAAACTAGGCTAAAATCTTGTTTTAGATCATTTCTATAATTGGTTTGCTGTTTGAACTCAAGGCATAAGACATCAGCACAATATGTTCCAAACTCACCAGGCAATGCCACATCAGCTTTGGTATATTAGATCACGATTGTCTCTGCCCTTTTGATGCCACCAGATTCCAATTTACAATCTCCAAAATGCTCGCAGAATTTTTAATTATTTCACATTGGAAGTCTGTCAAACTTCCAACACACCAGGTTAAAGTCGCTCCAAATTTATATGTTGAATAGTTCTTTAGCCCAGAAGATTCTACAATGCTTATTCTTTAGGCGTTAGAAGTGTATTGGCCCGAAACGAATCTTTTCCAACAACCCACATAAATACACGTATTTAATTCAAGCGGATATTTTAAGCGCGACTAAAACAGACAAATGCACTGACATGAAGAAATCACTGTGCAACTACTCACCATTCGTTCATTTATAGAAAAATATAAACAGATTTGGCTTTACTTCCATTGACTTGCACAGTCACATTAGGAATCGACGTCGTGACGACAAAGCGAACTTCAATTCTACATAAAATTCCTTTGGATAAGAAAAGAAAGCAAACATAGTGGGACTTAATCCATCTGCAAGATATAATGTGTAACAGATCAGCTACTACACTTTTTTTTCTATCACTATATGACAAATTGGTGGGCAAGAACATAGTCATCTTTGCCCCCATTAACAAGAAACGTGTCCAATATATTAAGGGCATTTACGTAAAACGAAAATACTTGTCTATTTTCATAGAACAGTCTTTTCTCACAATTGTCCCCCACTTAAATGGTGCTGCACAGTTGAAACTTGTTGCTCAAGGATTCTGGCTACAAAATCAACAGCACCTGTCAAATCTTGGACAATAGGACCAGCAGCAACCTCCAAAATTAACATGCAACTCTCATCAATTGATAATAAACCTCCAAAAATAAACCTGTTCGTCTGAATAAAACTCGCTGCATCAATCAAGATCTCGATGATGAGGAGTCACTACAAGCTTCAAATCTAAAAAGCTGTACATTATCCTTTCCTATCTACAAAATTATACATTCCATACACATTTGAACAATAATATGCCAATTCTTGCGATTGAGCTGAAGTAGTTCCCGACTGCAAACTTCCACGGTCAGATCTAATCCAAAGATGAGTTTCGAGATGGTTGAAAGTAATAATGATCCAAAAATGCAAACGTAAAAAAAGGTTCGAAGCCATTTAGAACATCCAAGGCTTACTCCAAAACAAGATCATTCACCCAACCAAGATCGGGACTCTCTTCACAATCAACGCAGTTCTCTGTCTCGGCCACTTTACCATATATTTCGGCTCGAAGGGCTTTGCCAGATTCTACCCGTTCTACTCTTCCTTCATCCTCTTCGATGGCGTCTGTATCCCATACATTATCAAATGCAGAGACTCGATTGGAAGTGCGGCTCAGGGGAGAAGGTGCTGATGCGTGTGGAGAAGTATGCTGGAGCCAGATCTGATTTGCGCCTTTGAGCTCCAACTGCTGAAGAGCTGCGACCAGATCAGTCACGGATTTCCTAGAAGGGGAGGCGGCCATTCCTGCGGGTGATGGCGGGGCAGAAGAGAAAGATTTGTAAAATGACTTTTGTGCAAGACTGGAAAGTGCTGAAGTAGGCACTGAATTGAACTGTCTTTGAGTAAAGGAAGAAGCTGCATCCGTCTGAGCAGCGGCGAGGAGAGCTTGAAAGCGAGGCAAATTTGACTGAGTAGGAGAATGAATAGCAGAATGAGGCAGCAGACCGCGAGCAGCAGCAGCTATAGGCACTGTAGGAGACAAAGGCCCATGCCAACTGTGAGGCGAGACAGGAGAGGACTGAGAAGGCGAAAGGGGAGGTGAAATGCTGGGTGGAGAATGCGGCATACCAGCCAGCGTAGAAATGGGAGAGACATGGGAAGCGGCACTGCAAATGTGATGAACACGCGGAGATCCTCCATTTGTACGTGCTCTATCAAAAGATCCATGTCCCCTCGTGCTCCCAAGCACATCGAAAGGCGTTGTACTTCCGTCAAAAGAATCTCCCATGTAAGAACTACCTGATAAATACGCCTTCAAAGAGCTTATACTTGGCTGAACATCATAAGATCCACCATTCCTAAACGCAGAATTAGCCGCTTGTGCGGCAGCCGGCAAGAGACGAAGCTGTTCTGTAGTGTGAGCAAAGAAACAAACCCTGCGAGTGCAATTCCTGCCGTCTTTGCAAGGCTGAGTACGATACCGAGCAGGATGAAGCCAACACTCGAATACGCCGTGTGCAAATTCACAAGCATCGCCTCGTCTGCAGTTGCCTTTCCTGAAATCTGGACAGGCAGTACCTGAATAATGGAACCTGCGAGGATCTCTTCTCCTCGCTTTCTCACCGGGATGAGCAAATGGACACTCAGTCCAGTCATGACTCCTGCCCCTCGTGCACCTGCGCACTTTGAACTCGAACATCCGAAACTCATCACATGCATAGATATCATCTGCCGTCCAGCAATCCTCGCTGGCTAAGGAGGCCAAGTACTTACTGAAAGACGAAGCCACAGTTGGCGAGGTAGGCGATCCACTTTGGGAGCCATCAGTCGAAAGGGAAGTTGTCCCCGCAACATCCTTTAGTTCGCAGAAAAAGCCTCCCAACATAAATCCGTTGTTGGATCCTGAGAAACAAGAGCCATCTGCGCTACTCTCAAGAGGATCTGACCAAGATAATTCATAATCTTCAAGTTCCGCAACTCCGTCGTCTACATTTACATCTATGGACAGGGGGGATCGGGCCTCGTCACTGAAGCTGGCATGACCTGTTGCTTCTTTCATGGGACCGCTGCTACAAACATTGTGCTTTAGAGGCAAAGTCCGGGGAATGCAAGATGGAAGATCAAGAACCTTACTTCTCTCCGAGGTTGTGAAAGAATTGCCACAAATAGGTGAAAATGAACCCGAAGTCCAATTCGAATCTTGCAAGGTGGAACTGGCAACAGAACCTTGTGAACAGTAGGCATCTGATATCGGCAATGTAGTTACGCTCTCACAAGAGAACCCCGGATCTTGTAACAGGAGTCCTGGCATACTTACACACCTAAGAAAAAGATAGACGTTACTAGAAGCAACTTATAATGTCAAGGTTTTGCTTCATTATGTTCTTGGTAATGATACTCTTACATTCTCGTTCATGTTACAACAATTTTTAGATAGTAAAAAGATTTCCAAAGGCACTACTACCGTGTCGAGCACAATACAAAGTCTTCAGAAACACGAGCAAACCAATTTCACGTCTACATACATCAAAACATGGAAAAATGTACTAATTTCGGCTGCCATGAAAGATCAAGAACGCGAAACTGAGCAATTTTTCAAGGAAAGCAAGGATAAACACCACAAAAAATGCACATGAAAGAAAAAAATTTGGATCTGAGAAACACACGATGCCCACATAAACTCAGCATCAAACGAACTAGATCATACAAAGAATAATAACCAATCTTTACACAATAAATCGTAGCAAGACAGATGTCTACACAGAACAAAACCAAGACGCAAATCAAAGCCACAAAAAGCAAATAACAGACAAAACTATGTGTCTTATTAGCTCAGGCGGTCAAGAAAACCCATAAAAAATCCCTGCGTTGAAACACAACACGAGGAAACAGCGACCCCGACCCAGCCCTGAATAGAGATGGATCAATCCTTCACGCCCACGCAACAAAGACAGGAGAGGCAGGCAGGAACTCTCCTTCTTCCTCCTTAGCCATGGCTATGGCGGACAAGACTTCTTCGAAATTAAATAGACTTCTCCGCGATTAACCCGCCATCAACCGGCCACTAATCCCACTTATCGCTTAACCCACATGATTAGCACTAATCTACCCAGCTCTCTTCCTTCCCCCTTCCCTCTAAACCCGGCCCCCTTGTATCTCCATCAAACGCAATAAACTAAATCTTCACACCGTTGGATTATATTCTAAGCGTTCTGATCTTGCCAGGTGTATAGACTTTAACCCATAGATCTATTGCCACGTAATACTACTCCACGTGGCAACAATCGAATTGATGAGACGTGTAGTCGCCCGTGCTCTGAAGCCACATCCATGGCACGCGGTGAGTTAAAAGCCCGTCACCGTTGGATTCCTTTTAGAATAATTCGATTCTGCCACGTGTACAAAATCTAACGAAAGAAAACTGTCCACGTGTAATAATTACACGTGGCATTAATCCAACGGACCCCAGATTTTCGTGCTGTGAAGCGCACGTGGCAGGCCCTTGCTAATTCCGGACTGCATACATATCACGAAGGGCAGGTGAAGGGCGAAGGGCACTCGACGGGCGCCCTGCGGCCCTGTAGACAATCGCGAAGGGCAGGCGAAGGGCGAAGGGCGCTCGACGGGCGCCCTGCAGCCCATCAGGCTTCTAGAAATTCCTGGAAATTCCGGCCTTCTAATTTGCACGCAAAAAATAGTTCCCCCAAAAAAAAGAAAAGAAAAAAAGGGCAGGCATGGCGGAAGCGGAGAGGCACGTACGGTCTGCGCTGCCAAGTGGCGACCTGCATGCAAGGGTGAAGGAGAAGCCAACACCCGTCTGCGAGGCATTGGGCACTGGGTCCAATGGACCTAGGAGATCGGTGTGACCACATGACCATAAAGTGGGTATTGGACCCAGGAGGCCTCAAAGAATCTAGAGATATAGCAGAATGAACCGGCAAGGGGAAGGGGGGGGGGGGGGGGGGGTGGGGTCCGGTCCATTTAGAGCATTGGACCTCCTCCATCGGTGAGCGTTGGACTTTGGAGCCTGGCCCCTGGACCCATGGGGTGTGGGGGGCGTCACCATTCTTCTCTCGGGCCCTCCCATTCCAATCTTAATAAGATATGAAAGAATAATTTTTTGGAAAATCTTTTTAAGCTTTGTCGGGGTCTAAAACATAAACTCCAAATAGCTAGCAGTAAGAGGGGGAAGGTGTCTCTCCGAGGCTTTTCTGCCCAAGAAGGGCATCTGCTCTAGGGCTAAGCCATTCTTGGGCCAACATGCCCCAAAAAGGGGCCCTTCAGGCACCGAATTCTTGTTTTTTACATATTTTTTTGGAAAGGTTTTTTTACAAGCATCTTTCGAGCAAAAGGTGCGTGTAAAATTCGTAAAAAGTTTATGTGCACCTTCCGGTTCTGCCCATCATGGGCGGGGGGTTAAAAAAGGGGCTCTTCTTTGTCATATTTTTGTTTTTACATTTTTTTTGAACTTTTCCTTTTTTTTGTGTAAATATTTTTGACACATCTTCGGGGCGGAAGGTGCATTCAAAATCCGTAAAAAATTTAATTGCACCTTCAGGAACCGAAAGTTGAACGTGAAGAAAAATAGAAAATAGAAGGATGAATGCACAGATTGTGCATCTTAAAATTTTTAAAACTCATATTACATTATTATAACAATGTTTAGCTTTGCAGCGATAAGGATAGTGATCTTCTTTTTATTTTTTCTTATTCATTTGCTGAAAGACAAGGTGTCAATCATAAGTGAGTTTGCATTAACAAGAGTTTTCTTGATTTCTTATTTTTTCTAAAATGCAATTTTTTTTTCTTTTCCTTTTTGAACCATTTGATTGCCCTAAGTGCAAAGCTTCTTGTGATGTGAATATAATCACCTTGTTTTTTTTTGTTGGTAACCATCAATTGAGTGATCTTGGCCAAATAGTGTATTATACCCATAAAAGCCCAAGCTCCCCAATTTTGCTTTGGTCTATGTTTACACATGCTAAAATTATGAGCCAAGATTTTGAACCTTATGACTTAGCCCTTTCTTGTAAACAACTCCCAAGCTTCCCTAAGCAATGCCTTATGACCATAAAGCCCAAAGTAGGGCTATTTCCCTTGGTCGTCAATTAGCCACACTCGATTCTACAGCAAGGCCTTCGCCCTCTCAAAGGCACAAAGCCCGTGCCACAAAATCAAAACAAAGATTGCATTTCAAAATAGTCAAAAAGTTTAAAGGAAAAAACTCATTCTAATGGTCAAACTCACCTAAGAGTGACGCCTGAGCTTTTAGCAAATTGTCAAAATAGTTTACCGCTGTCGCGACAAAGCTAAAAATTCAAAACATGCCCTTCAAGGAAATTGACAAGACAATTCCACTTGCTTTTATAAAAGTCTACATTGCAAGTTTCTCTCCTTGTGCAAGGAACATTGTGTGAGACTATTTGTGCCTATTCATTGACATGTGGACAATTGCATGAGTGATGGTATATTTTACGATTTTATAAACGCCATGGCAAATTTACTACTTTCCTTGAATGAACATATTATTGCATGAGACAATATTTATGCTTATTTAGTGACATGTAAGTGATAGGCACAATGTTGTTTTGGATAAGAGAGACCAATAGATAAGTAGATGTGGAGTCTCCAAATCATGCAACACCCCTATCGTGTTGTGCCATGTGGCAGCCGCTATATTCAGCTATGTGCACATGTATGACTATATGGTTGCATGAAACGATTCATATGGTGGAGTCTCCAAGTTTTGTTTCTCATGAGAGAGGGACATTGTTTCCACGTCAAATTTTGAAAGAGAGAGAAAAGGGGAGAGAATTGATAGTATTTCTCTCCTTCATGTTTTGTTGCCTAGCATTGAGCTTAAGAAGAATGAATAGAGCCCAAATATGCATGCCTCTTTCAAGTTACGTATAATATTTAGGAGATACGATACCTATTGGAGGCATCACCGTATGCTACTATGAATATTAAAGTTATAGATACCTAGCAGTCAAAAATGTGATACACATCTTAGAAGAATTGCAAAATAAAAGAATGTTCTAATCCCTTCCAACGTGATTATTGTAACACGTCTAAGGAAAGGTTGAAAGACCATTGCCTTTATATAACTTACTTCTAAGTCTACATCATACCCAAGCCAAGTTCGATAAGGGTACCTCCTATATGATATTGAAGAATCAAGACCGATGTTTTAGAATATACAGGTGCTACATGTGATAAAAAAAGGATGTTGCTTGAGTGTTCATTAAGCTTCTCATGTGCTCATAAAGCTTCAATGGCCTTAATATGTGATGGTACAAGCATGTCTAATATTTATGATATTATAAATAAGTAGTTTGCAAGAGAAAAAAAAACATCCCAACGCTAGACAACAATTTTTTAGCTTTGGCATAATCGACAAAAAATCTGCATGCACATTCACAACACACAAGTTTTGCATGCCCAAATAAATTCTCGTCCACCATAGGCTTCCAACAATCTAGAAAAGAAGGATCCCAGTAGATAATGTTTCATAAAGTTTGTAGGATTCAACCACTAAGGCAAATTCTAGAGGAGTAAAAGGCATCAAGGAGAAGAGGTGTTTTACGTCGTGAAAGGAGAACACATTTTTTCTTTATCAGCAAGAAGACAATTCTAGGCTTAGCGATGCAAAAGAAAATAGTCCTTGGAGAAGAGATTTTCAAAGTCCAAATACGATAACAAGTGAATCCATCGGGCTTTTTCTAGTAGATGACACACAAGAATTTTCATATAAAGCTTAAATAAGCTCTTGAGTATTATAGGACCCAACTTAGTGATGGGACTTGGATGGACGTTCACAGGCCGTAGTGGAATAGAGTCGTCCCACCAAAGAGAAAAATAATTTTGAGATGAATAAGCACCTAGTTTTACAAAAGCGACTGAAGATCCACGCTTTTCCAAGTGCCAAGCAGAATAACGTCATTCTACATGTGTTGCAGTGGGTCCTGCAACTGATTAGGGGGGATGATGTTGGCAGATCCCGAAGAATCCCCAAGATGTCGAGCTGAGCTGTTATAAAGAGCACCTCTCACCCTAGACTGAGGAGGTCTCATAAGGAAGAGAGAAGGATGAAGATGAGAGCCGAGAACTTCTAGCTAGGAATAGAGTTCAAAATCATGTGAGCCTCATGGTGAATCCCAGAGAAGGAATGACCATGTAGGAGCTAGTAGTGTTTCTAGGCAATGTAATGACCCCTTTTAAATAAATTAGAGTGAGCCACCTTTTGATGGTGACCTCTAGTGGAAGAGTTAATTCTACTTGGAATTTGAAAATTAGTGGAATTGTCACTTAGGCTCCACATGGGCAATTTCATAGTCTATTTAAGAGCCCCCCTCTCTTGTGAGGGAGCTTTGTTTGTAATGTCATTTGCTCTTGTTGAATAAAGAAGATCCTCCACG
Source organism: Diphasiastrum complanatum (assembly GCA_029204225.1). Lineage (NCBI taxonomy): Eukaryota > Viridiplantae > Streptophyta > Lycopodiopsida > Lycopodiales > Lycopodiaceae > Diphasiastrum > Diphasiastrum complanatum. Next base: position 57,520,724 of record CM055103.1, read on the forward strand.
AGTTCTTGGCATTCTTGGAGCTCCTTGTCCATGACAGCTTTCTTGAGTGAATCTTTTATGAACATGCATTTCTATTTCTTGATTGTGGTTGTGGAATAGATTAAATTTTCTGTTTTCTTTCATTTGTGCAATGTGGATTAGGGTGGAATAGATTTCTTGTTCTTGTTTTAAGTAGATTTCAGCATTCAGGTAAACTAAATAGACTGGATTTGTGGATGGATCTTGCTTATCTTTTACAATGATGTTCTTGGGCTATCCAAGAATCAAGAAATGTGTGTTTCTTGATCTTTGGATTGCTATAATGTTGTTAGATAATTAGCTTCTTATTTCTTATTCAGTTCTGTAGTTTAATCTGAGTGCATTTGTTGTTTCCTAATGTTTAGAGTTAGTTATAAGCAAGAATCGTCTAGGTATTCACCTGTATTGCATGCAGATCTGTTGGTGAATGGTTTTCAGTTGCATGTGAATTGTGTGTGCATGTATTTAGAGTGAATGAGTCATGAGCATCCCATTGACAAGCTGGGAAACATACTATAACGAACCAAACACCTTTCTGCCTGATCGGGCTTGAACAAAGAAGATAACGTTTTAAAAGCCAACTACCTGGAATGGGTAGAAACACCCGATTTCCAGAGACAAGGGAATCAAGAAGAATCAAAGAACATGTGTTCACAGATTCTCAGCATGAATCTGTGACATGCTAGGACTTGAGGAGGAGCCTCAAGATCTCCAAGAGGTCCAAAAGTACAAAAAGAGAGCTAGGATGGCTCTACATAGTATAAAGAAAAATGTTTCAAATGAATTGTTGTGTGATATTGGCTCATGTACCACATCCAAGGAGGCTTGGGACACATTGGAATCCATCTATGGTGGAAAGGTGAAAGCATACTTCACAAAGGACAAGCCAAGAGGAAGGGACAAAGAGAAACATCAACATTTCATGAAGGACAAGTCAAAGGAGGAGAGAGTCATCACAAACATCAACAAGTTGCAAATCCAACAAGAAGTGCTTCCTTTGGGAAAAGAAGGGGCATTTTGCTTCTAATTGTTTCAAGAAGAGAAATGATGATAAGGTAGCAAGAGGGACTAGTTGCGGTAAGCTTTTCAAAATTGATGCTAATCCTTGTGGAAGTGTGGCCAAGAGGAGCTTGGATCATCTCAAGGAGGAGGCAAGTGATCTACCTCAATCTATGTTCCAAGATGGTGAAGCTCATGAAGATACTGCTTTGGCAACATGGAGAGCTATTGCCAAGGAGGCCTACTTGTGTCGTTAGCGCAAATAGAGGATTTAAAGTCCTCATTGAACCTAATAACACCCTCTCACTACTGATCAATTCTCTTATCTTGTTCATTTGGATGATTTCATTTCATCATGTAGAAGCATAGATAGGGCTATTTCATGTGACTTCTTGCTTGAAGACTTCAATTGGAGGTACTCCTTATCAAAAGTGCTTGATATGAAGATTGCAATAGTTGATACTTTGGGGATCTTTAGATCCATTTTCTTTGCCAATATTCCTTTGCACATAAGGAGCAAGGAGGATCCAATTTCAATCAAGAGAATGATAGCGGGATTCTCAAATCTACCAAAAATCCAAGTGTATGATGGAGATTTGCCAAGACTTGAGGAGGCATCTTCTCAACAAATGGTTTCAAGGGGATCTTCAAGAGGCAAGGCCGAGTCTTTGTGGCTCACATGTCATGGAAAAGAGGGGCAATTTTCGGGTGGTATTCACTCCAACATATTCTCTCATGCTTCTCTTTCATTACTTGATGTACCATCTTGCTTTATGAGATTTCTACATCTCAAAATTCATGTAACGCAATTATGAGATCTAATTCTACTTGCTCAAGGATGTAAGTGGTTGAGTCATCAAGTGTATGCTCTTGCCAGTAAGGGTAAAAATGAGCTTGTTGCTCATAGTTTGAAAATTCATGCTTTTACATGGTTTGAGGCATTTTGTAAACTTCTCTTGAGATTAAGTGAAGCATCCAAAGAGGACACTTACATCCTTGAGCAAGTATTTAGCCTCAAGAAGATCAAGATAGAATTTGATTTCAAAATTAGATCCATCATGGATAAAGTTCATAGTATGTGGACTAGTCAAGCTAGTTTGCTTAATCTTGATAATCAACATTTTTGCTCATCTTATGATCTTGATATCTATGATCCTTGTGATCTTTATGAGGCATGGAGGCCTCTGATTTACATCATGGTGCAGCCATCTTCATGCAAATGGTACTTTCAAATCAAAGGTCACCATCAAGCATGGAGAAAGCACATGGATATAGTGGCAAATTGGTGGGGTTGGCAAATGATTTCTACCAAAGAAATCTTATCATGGATATGGTGAGAGTGCTGCTATAATGGATCCTTTTGCTGGTTTTTTACTTCATATGCATACCAAAGGATCCACTCAAGAAGCTTCACAAACTCCTTGATCTTACCAAGCTAGTTTTTGAGGAGTGTGAAAAATTGTCAAAAATCTATCTTGGTTATTTTATGATTTTATGTTTGTGAGTACATTTCACATGTGTGAGCATGTTCCCCATGTGTAAAATAGTTAGAAATAGTTTATAATGTTGACTTTAGGTATCATATTTCACGTCAAACATGCTCCTTAAGTTTCATCTATAGACGATATAAGTTTGCTCATGGCCGATGGGATGTCTTGGACGCTAAGGCAAATCAGCAAGAGGTGGAAATATTCATACATTTGCCCCACGATGAAATACGATAAGTCCATATCAACAGTGAGTGCAACCTAGAAGATCTTCAGCATATGCTTGGATTGACTTTTGCTGATATGCTAGCAAATTTTGTCATTGGTTTGAGAAATGCTAGTATATTGTGGGGAATGCGTAAGGAGGATTCTAATCACTAAAACATTTAAGTTAGAGGATTAGAAGACGATATTTTATTTCTTAAAGACGAGCTTAAAACAAGAATGTCAAGGTATACTATAAACGTAGTGCTACAAATTTCTTGAACACAAATGTTACTGTCCAAGATTGGATGCAAGCTAAATTAGCTACTTTGACACTGTAGTTGTCTTGTAAATAAGATAGTTTACTTCATGTATTAAGCTTTTGTATAAGGTTAAGTCTGAGGCTGGGGAACGACCTTTGATTTTGGAAATTTTTTGATTGTAGATTTTGCATTCCAAATAGGCAAAAGATTGAATAACACAAAGGCGTAGTGAGTCAAAATTTACATCAAAGAACTTTCAGTAAGTTTAAATGTCTATATTATCCATCTACCAGCAACTTCGTTATCTCATTATCAAATATTTCAAAGCTCATATATTGTGTTTTGTTTTGTTTTGTTTTTGTTTTTTTTTGTTTTTTTGTTTTTTTTGTTTTTTTTTTTTTTGTTTTTTTTGTTTTTTTTGGTTTTTTTTGGTTTTTTTGGTTTTTTGGTTTTTGTTTTTTTCTTTAGGTAGACAATTGTAGTTATTATGCTTTTTGTGAAAGATATAATTCATCAAAAAAATTTCAGTAATAACACTTGATCTTTATCCAATTATAATTTTGTGATTGTGTTGTGACTAGACTAAAGATTGAACAAATTTCAACTAAATTTGTTTCGATCTTGCTGTAGTTGACTCGAAGATGAATATGGCAATGAGATGCAGGAATCAACTCGGACGTGATATGTACTTTGCAGATTTGGTGGATGCGCAAAAATTCGACACTCTGTATAAGGTGATTTGAAGACTGACAAATAAATGACAAGTTATTCTTGAGATACGCTACATGATGTCTCTTGTTCAATGGCTATCCTTGATGAACTAAAGACAAATCTAGAAAAAGATATGCATTTAGAAGAATTACTAAAATAACAAAATGACAAAAAATAAACAAAGAAGATACCAATGTTACAGAGAGGGAAAGCCATAGAGCACTTGTCAAACAAAAAGTCATTCATCAACATGTATAATTCACTTTGATAGTTGCAATATTTCATTTGTTTTTGTAGAGTAATGTGACTTACTTTGACATGCCCTTGTCAAAACAAGACAAGGTTGGTGACACTAAAATCTACCATCAATGATAGCAGATGTCGTAAGATATAGTTGGAGATGCATGTATGGTTGAGATACTATGTCCTGAGGACCTCTCTGAACAAGAGATTCAGAACCGAATCTTTATCTGGATTTCCGAATCCTAGATTTATTGTGTATTGGCACATTGGAATTCTTATCAGCATTTGGAAAGACTAATAGATTTGAGGTTGTGGAAGGGGAGAAAAACTGTCAATTCCCTGTGGAGGTTGCTCTTGGTTGGACATTGTAGCAGATGACAGAATATTGGTTTCACTTTCTTTCAACAAGGACTCATTTCATATTGTCTTTTTGGATTATGGAGCTGGTGTATTGTGCGGTATTGTAGAAGTTTGCAAGAAACTTCTCGATTGACATTAGGGAATATTAGAACTCAAAATGGGCCCTTTGTCAAGATGTTTTTTTTGACTTCGCACGCATTCAATGCTTAAGTGGCCCAATCAATGGTGTCCATCTGTGATGAACTGTAACAGTGGTGGACGGACAGAAATTGCTTTTGCCTTTCCCGGCCAAATTTTGGTGATTTTCAAAAATCCCGTCGGGCAGTACAAACGATTGTGATTGGACCACAAATACTGCCCGAATATTCTTTTGCTGCCCGTATTTGTACACTCGAGGTTGATTTGACGTAAATAGTTATAAACTGTAGTTAACTAATCCTTGTAGTTGAGGAACTTGTTTTCATTCTTAGGTATACCTCATTCTCTTTGTTCTTAATCATACTCAACTTCCATAGAGATATTTTGGACTAATGACGACACGCAATCGGAGACCAAGAGGAACCATTGATGTGGTCCAGAGCAATTTGTGTGGTGCGGGCCATGCAATGTCCTAGTATCGAATCAGCGCGCATGTGTATAGATCAACAGTGAGGCAGTATAGGAGGCGCGCGCCAAACCGATAACTCGAGTATGAAATGTGAAAATTGTCAACATTTCCTAGCTAGTTTGAGGCCTAAATTGGCTAAAATTGTAAATAGTTTTGGTTCTGGAGTTTCACACGTGTGAACCAGGCCACAATGTTTTTATTTACTGTATTTTTTCAGTATGATGAAGTGTCAAACTTCATACCCTTCAAAATGAGACCATTTTGATGTATTTTGGTCATATAAGCCATTTTTAGCTATTTTTCCTATATAGGGAATATCTAGGGTCAAGTACCTTCTAGAGAGAGGAGAGAGAGTCATCTTCCTCATCCATAAATAGTAGGGAAGTCGTGGAGAACAGGTTGGAGAAACCTTTTGTATGCTTCATTGAGATCAATAGATCATTGTCATTGTTTCTTCCTCCATTGAGAGCATTGTTGTGTGTATTGTCTTCAAGCTATTGTGTATGATCTTAGGTGCTTTCCAAAAGTGGTAGGCTGATGTATTATGGACTGTATAATGCTATTTTGGGCCGGACTTGATGTTTATGGAAGTTTCCATTTGTGATAAATGCTTTTTGATCAAGTTCTTTGCATTCTAGGTAGCATAGAATGTGTTGCCAATTCCTAGCTTATGTAGTTTGGAGTGCAAGCATTCAAGCCAATGATCTTGGAGTTTAGATCCACTTAGGATCTGTATTTTTCACATGGTATCAGAGCTGGTTGGCTTCTATTTACAGTAAGTATTCCATTTTTGGTGATATTTGGATGTTTGATCAAGTTCTAGCATGATTTTGCATTGCTTTGTTGATCAAATCTTACTAACCTTTGTTTTGTGAGTTGAACTTGTGGATCAAAAGCATATTTCAGGTCTATTGAAGATCAGAGGCTGAAAAGAAACTATTTTGGATCAGATCAAAACACCTAATCATTTGTGATTGTGAGGCTTGTGCATATTCAATACTAACAATGTTCTTTTCAATCCTATTGTTGACAATCTCCATTCTTGGATGAACACTCTCCTTAAGTGGATGAAACTTCTCCTTAAGCTTGGCATCCTAGTTTTGGGTATTTTCTAAGAATGCAAGTAACTCTTCACACCATAACTTGATTTGGTCACTTGCTGGAAAGTTTGAGAGCTTAAGCAAGAGTGTGTTCAGGTTGGTTTGATTTTGTAATCCATTCTTAGTGTGTGCAAAGTGTTGCATGTGTTTCAATCTTCCTTTCTATGCTTGGAAACCATCTAGGTTCAAGATAGAAGTGTTTTAGGGTCCTAAATCTTCATAGATCTCTTTATCTATCATTTGTTGAGAGAAAAGTGAGTGCTAAGTGCTTTAGGACAAAACCTAAAAGTTGAAGAAACATTAGAATCATGGCTTCCAATGGTGGGATCATGCTAGAGTCTAGTGAAAGGTTGAGTTCATCAAACTACTCTACTTGGAAAGTGAGGATGGAGTCCTTACTTGAGTTGAATGAACTCATGGACATAGTTGCAGAAATTGAAGAGAGACCTCTCACACTTCAAGAGCAACAAAGGTTTGATAAGAAGGCCAAAAGGGCTCTTCATATCATTAAAATGAATGTTACAAATGAACTTCTCAAGGAAGTTGGAAAGTGTCAAAGTGCAAGTGAGGCATGGAATGCCTTAAAGAAGCTCTTTGAATCAAAGTCCACATCTAGGGTATTGACCCTAAGGAGACAAATATTTTCTAGTAGGCAAAGAGAGGGTGAAAGTGCTCATGCATTTATCTTGAGAGTTAAGTCCCTAAGTGATGATTTAGCATGCATTGATGAGAACATAAAAGATGGTGAAATAGTCCAAGTTATGTTGAATGGTTTGCTAAATGAACATGCTAACCTTGTGCAAAGTTTTTCCATTCAAAGAGTCTTGCCAAGTGTGGTTGACTTGCAAGAAATCTTATTGGCTGAAGAACATAGGTTGCAATCAAAGCTTGATGGTGCATCCTTGCAAGGTGGAGGTGAAGAGGCTTTCTTCACAAAAGGCAAATTCAAGGGCAAAGGTAAAGGCAAAGGGAAATGGTCCAAAGGTGGTAACTTTGATCATGATGATCACTCTTCCTCTTCCTCTTCTACTAAGAACAATAAGTCAAAGTTCAAGTGCTTTTATTGTGGGATAAAAGGTCATTTTGCAAATGAATGTTATAAGAAGAAAAGAGAGCAAGGAGAGAGGCAAGGAAATCTTACAATAGATGAGGAAGAACATAACACATGTGAATCACTTGTTATGACTTCAAGTTTGTTAGCCAACATAGATGATAATGATCCTTGGTGGATTGATAGTGGAGCCTCATCTCACATGACAAGACACAAGGAATACTTTACATCCTTATTGTCTTATGAGGGAGAAGGTAACATCATCTACACTGCAAATGATGGTCAATGTGACATCAAAGGCATAGGCACTATTCCTATTTCCCTTTCAACAAATAGGAAAGCAAATCTTGAAAATGTTTTGTACATTCCTTCAATCACTAAGAATTTGCTTAGTGTAAGTCAAATGATTGACAAAGGACTTGATGTGGAGTTCATTGGAGATGCATGTTTGATAAGTAAATGTGGATCCTTGATTGCTCAAGGTAGGAGGCATGGTAAACTTTTCAAGCTTGATGCATGTGTGATCTCTAATCATGAAGGATGTATGGCTAGGGAGCAATTGACAAACCAAGAAGTTTGGCACAAGAGGTTGGGCCATCCCAACTTCAAATCTTTGGAGGTAATGGCAAAGAAAGAGCTTGTTCTTGGTCTCCCTAAAAGTCTTGTTGCAAACAATAGTGTTTATGAACATTGTGCCTTGTCCAAATCTCATAGACTTGCTTATTCTAGATCTACTTCTAGATCTAAAGAAGCTTTTCAACTTGTGCATTCTGATATTCATTCTTCTAGTACAACTAGCAATGGTGGGGCAAAGATGTATGCAACTTTCATTGATGACTTTAGTAGGTATACTTGGATCTATCTTCTTAAAAGTAAGGATGAAGTGTTTGCTGCATTTGTCAAGTTCAAGAATGAAATGGAAAACCAATTCAATACAAAGATCAAATGCTTAAGATCTGATAATGGAGGGGAATACACCTCAAATAGGTTCAAAGACTTTTGTATAGCACATGGGATTAAGAGGGAGATGTCTAGTCCTAGGACTCCACAACAGAATGGAGTGGCCGAGAGGAAGAATAGAACCCTTTGTGAATGTGCCAAGGCAATGAGACTACATGCTAATCTTGCTAAGTCTTTTTGGGGGGAAGCTTTAGCATGTGCTAACTATCTATGTAATAGATGGACAAGTGCTTCCTTGGATGGTAAAACTCCTCATGAGGTTCTTTATGGTAGAAGGCCGAGTGTCAAGCATTGTAGGATCTTTGGATGTACATGTTTTGTCAATATCACACTTGATGATAGAACTAAAGAAGATCCTTCATCAAAGAAGGGTGTGTTTGTTGGCTATAGTGAAGTAAGCAAGGCTTACAAAGTGTACATTCCTTCTACAAAGAAAGTTGTCATAAGTAGGGATGTCATCTTTCATGAAGAGAATGTTTCCAATGTTGTTGATGTTGATGTTGATGTGCCTACTAATCATCATGATGTGCAAGATGTCTTGGATGAAGATGGAGATGCCACTCCAAAGCAAACTTCAAGGAAGACTCAAAGGCAAAGGGCTAAGCCATCAAGGCTAACCTATGATGAAAAAGGAAAGCAAGTGGTGGACAACTCTAACTTTGCTTTTCTTACCTCTTTTGATGAACCAACTTGTGTAGGTGAAGCAATTCAAAAGAAGGAATGGATCCAAGCCATGGATCATGAGCATCAAGCACTCATCAAAAGCAACACATGGAGGTTGGTAAAGCTTCCAAAGGACAAGAAGGCAATTGGTTGTAAGTGGATCTTCAAGATCAAGACAAATCAAGATGGATCAATCAACAAGTACAAGGCAAGGTTGGTGGCAAAGGGGTATGCTCAAGAATATGGTATTGACTATGATGAGACCTTTGCACCCGTGGCAAAGATGGTAACTATTCGAATCCTAATCTCTCTTGCAACTCTTTATGATTGGGATATGTGGCAAATGGATGTTACTAATGCCTTCTTGAATGGTGATCTTGAAGAAGATATTTACATGGAGCAACCCGAGGGCTATGTTTCACATGATGAGCCTAATCATGTGTGCTATCTCCAAAAGAGTTTGTATGGGCTAAAGCAAGCACCAAGGAGTTGGTATGCTAAGCTCAATTCCTTCTTACTTTCTCAAAACTTTGTTATGAGTGAGTATGATCATTCTCTCTACTTTAGATTGAATGAAAATGATATCACTTTACTTTTGATCTATGTTGATGACATTATCTTAAGTGGTGGTAACAATCTAGATATAGATGAAATCAAGATGGCACTCAAAAGAGAGTTTGAAATTCAAGATCTTGGTAAACTTCATTATATCTTAGGAATAGAGATTATTAGAACTTCTAAATCTACATTCATATGTCAAGAAAAGTATGTTAACTCTATTCTAAAAAGGTTTCATATGGAAGATTGTAAAGTTGTTTCTACTCCTATGGAATCAAATGTAAAGCTAACTACAAGAAGTAATGAAAGATCCTTCAAGGACATTACTCTCTATAGAAAGCTAATAGGATCTCTTATATGGTTAACCATCACAAGACCTGATCTAAGCTTTGTGGTTGGTAAACTAAGTCAATTTATGCAAGATCCTAGTGAGGCTCATTGGAAGCTAGGAAAGAGAGTACTTAGATACATCTCGGGATCTAGAGATTTTGGCATCTTGTATGGAGGTACTACACCTAACCTTTGTGGATTTTCAGATTCAGATTTTGCAGGTGATCAAATGGATAGGAAGTCAACAAGTGCCTTTGCAATCTATCTTGGAGATGGAGTGGTCTCATGGCTATCAAAGAAGCAACCAACTATCTCTCTATCTTCCACCGAAGCCGAGTACAAGGCATTAACAACATGCACCAAGGAGATTCTTTGGATCAAGAGGATGTTATTGGATCTTCACTTGCTGGAACCAGAGAAGACTCCAATCATACTTTGTGATAACCTTTCAGCCCAAAGCTTGGCAAGCAATCCTGTTTTTCATGCAAGGAGCAAGCACATTGAGATTGCTCACCATTTTGTGAGAGATCAAGTCATTGCCAAAGAGGTGGAGCTTCAACATGTCTCTTCAAAGGAGTGTGTGGCTGATATCTTCACCAAACCATTGGGAAAGGACCTATATTTAATGCATAGATCTAATCTTGGAATGTGCTCAAAGACTATGTTGAAACTAGCATCCAATGTTGAAGAGGGAGTGTGAAAATTGTCAACATTTCCTAGCTAGTTTGAGGCCTAAATTGGCTAAAATTGTAAATAGTTTTGGTTCTGGAGTTTCACACGTGTGAACTAGGCGACAATGTTTTTATTTACTGTATTTTTTCAGTATGATGAAGTGTCAAACTTCATACCCTTCAAAATGAGACCATTTTGATGTATTTTGGTCATATAAGCCATTGTTAGCTATTTTTCCTATATAGGGAATATCTAGGGTCAAGTACCTTCTAGAGAGAGGAGAGAGAGTCATCTTCCTCATCCATAAATAGTAGGGAAGTCGTGGAGAACAGGTTGGAGAAACCTTTTGTATGCTTCATTGAGATCAATAGATCATTGTCATTGTTTCTTCCTCCATTGAGAGCATTGTTGTGTGTATTGTCTTCAAGCTATTGTGTATGATCTTAGGTGCTTTCCAAAAGTGGTAGGCTGATGTATTATGGACTGTATAATGCTATTTTGGGCCGCACTTGATGTTTATGGAAGTTTCCATTTGTGATAAATGCTTTTTGATCAAGTTCTTTGCATTCTAGGTAGCATAGAATGTGTTGCCAATTCCTAGCTTATGTAGTTTGGAGTGCAAGCATTCAAGCCAATGATCTTGGAGTTTAGATCCACTTAGGATCTGTATTTTTCACATGAAAGTCGGTAGTCGATAGCGGATCAATGCGCAAGTGAGTATAGGCCATTATTCATTGTGTTAAATTTTTGGATTGAATCCGAGTCTCATACTTTTCCCATGCTGATCTTTGTTTTTTGGACGATCACACACTTTGAAATCTTTGTAGATTAGAAGCGGTTGCCTCCACGCCAAAGGGAGAGTCTAGAATATCCCCTCTGAAAATTAAAATATTTTATTTAGTTTTCATTTAGTACCAAAGGCCATTCGCAAACCCAATATCGGATCAGCGCGCGCGTAGAAAGTCAGCAACTACAGAATGTAGGTCAGGAGCGTCAAACTGATATCAGACAAAAAAGTCAGAATCTAGGCTATATCGAATGGGCGCGTGGGAGTCCGGAACAAGAATACCACGATTGGGTCAAGCGCACTAAACCGATATTGCCTGTTGTAAAAAAAAAATGGCAACTTTTGAAAGACATCTCGGATTGAGATGATTACAACGCCATTAGAAAGCCCTCGACGAGAGCTTTTCAACGGCACCCCAAGATGACCTAGTTCCGAGCTACGGTTAAAGAGATATTCTCAGTCAAAGTTTTGGGCAGTAAAATAGTCAACGATCAATCTAATATTGGATCGGTACTCGGTTGACCAGTTTGACCCGGTCAAACTCTAAGGGTGTGCGCCGATCCGATATTAGGGTTTTCAATTTTTTTATTTTTTTTATTTTTTTTTTTAGGAAAGAGCTCGACGAGAGCTTCGCAACGGCACCAGAATGACCTAATTCCGAGTTACGGTTCAAAAGTTATAGGCATTCAAAATTTTGGGGCCTCGTCAAGCTCTTTCCCAAAAAAAAGAAAAAAAAAATTGAAAACCCTAATATTGGATCGGCGCACGCCCTTAGGGTTTGACCGGATTAAACTGGTCAACCGTGCACCGATTTGATATTAGGTTGATTGTTGACTGTTTTACCACCCAAAACTTTGACCGAGAATATCTCTTTAACCGTAGCTCAGAACTAGGTCATCTTTGGGTGCCGTTGAAAAGCTCTCGTCGAGGGCTTTCTAATGGCGTTGTAATCATCTCAATCCGAGCTGTCTTTCAAAAGTTACTGTTTTTCAATATCAGTTCAGCGCGCCCGACCAATCGTGATATTCCTGTTCCGGACTCCCACGCGCCCATCCGATATAGCTTAGTTTTCGACTTTTCTGTCTGATATCGGTTCGACGCGCCCAACCTACATTCTACAGCTGCTGACTTGCTACGCGTGCGCTGATCCGCCGAAGCAAACATCACAGAGGTGTCCCAATGCAAGGAGGCCACCATGGAAATCCACCAACACTCGTCCTCCACCACCACCTCCTAGGCCAAGGGGCACGCCATGTGACCCGCCATGACTGAAGGGTATCCGGATGATCTGTGCGCATGCTGAACCGATATTCGGACGTGAAATTCAAATGTAAAGTTTTCTTTATTGTCATGTTAGTGCTTATGTAGAGCAGAGTTTCAGAAATGATTGCCCTCATAAGTTTCCGTGAACGTATCGTATCTCTAGGTACGGAATTCGGTGGCCATTATTTTTTACTAATAGACCATTCATTACTTTTAGGCGCAGGTACCATGCTGTAATATTATTATTGGTGGACGTTTACAGCCCCGGATTATATGACAAATGTATGGCTGTTATTACAAGCATGCTTAACTAATTAATGCCTAAAGTTAGAGCTAGTTTTAACCACAATAGTTAGAATGCAGGCAGTACCGGAAACTCAAAAAATGGCAACCAAACGGTACCGGTTTCCACTCTCTCTCTACCTAACCTCTCTCTAAAGTCAAATTTCTTAAAGGGCCCATTTGAGCCCAAATTTCCCCTAATGGCAGCAGGTTTAACAGTTGGTTGCCATGGTGCTCGTGTTGTTGTCGTGGGGATCCTATTGTGATTCATAACTGACGTGACGGGCAGGTAGGATCTTAGTCGGTTGTTTCGAACAGTCTTTGAAGTTGTGTTTTCTGACACAGTCGGGACACTCGACATGGTACTTGGTCTTGACTGGACAATCAACCATGATGTGGCCACTTTCACCACAGATGAAACATCTATTGTTCAATGGCCCTTGTATAACTGCATAGCCATCTTGTATGGCGAATGGTTCTGGACGTTCTGGTGGATATTCATGATAAGTCAAGGAATGTCCAGACTGTGACGGTGTTCTTCAGATTGTTGGACTGTATGTGCTTGGATAGGCTGATATGAAGGACAAGCATCAGCCAGATGCATAGCCCGGCAGTGTGGGCACCATATTGGTTTTCGTCTATAAGGTACCTGTAGAGGGTTTGGCTGACCAGGCATACTGCTTTGGATAGACTTCAGGGTAGTTTGAAACTCATAGGTGAGTTTCTCCATCTGTAGTTGGTGTTGCTTATTAAGCAACTCCAACTGGGATTTCCAAAACTGATCTTGGGTATCCTCGATCGGCTTTGACTCATGGACAGGAGCACGTGTGTGGTGTTCTCCTTTCTTTGGATTCGTCAACATCTGACCCCTCGTCTTCTTCTTTGATGTCATCAGACATAGCTAACTTTAGGCTCATATATTCATCATTGGATTTAAGCTCACGTCTAATCCATCTTGGAAGGCCGACTAGGAACCAGATGATAAGCATCTAGTCGGAGGGCTGTTCTTGTACTTGACTTTTGAGTCGTTTGAAATGCTCGATATAGTCTTGGACACGTTCATCTTTTGCCATCTTGATATTACTCAATTTGACAAAAGGACTCTCGATCAAGCGAAAGGGCTTAAAACGCTTGATAAAGGACTCTTTCAAAATTGACTAGTCTGTCTTATCTTCATGATCGAGGTTAGAAAACCAGTCACGTGCTTTAGCGATCATGGTCATCGAAAACAGTTGGACCATAGCAGTGGGAGATGTTTCGCCATACACATTACATGCATTCTCAAAGATTTGCAAAAATCTTTGAGCTTATGAACTACCGTCAAACTTGTGCAAAAAGTACAAAAAGGACCAAGAGTGGATCCTAATCTGATCCTCAAGAGGGATTGGTTGTCAGATTACTTGATCTATCAATCTACTTGAGATTAAGATCAATCTAGATCAATTCTAGACACAAAATCCTAACAAGAACAATCATTAATTGAAGGTAGGTGTACTTTCTGGTTTCACACGTGTGAAACACTGTCTGAGTACGGACTCCAACCTGAAAATCAAGTACACATTGATAGCACCTCAAAACAATCAAAACAAATGTAGACAAATGGAGAGAATCACTCAAAATTGCTTCCAAAACCAAGATTGGTGTCTCACCATGATTATGGCCAAATGTGGCTCTATATATACAATAAGTGAGAGCTCGTGGTACTGATCATCCCTCTGATCCCACATGTGTGAAGGTGCTTTGTCATATGATGATTCATCATGCAAAACTGACACTTGGACAAAACCTTCTATTTTGAGCACTTTTGGTCTATTTTCCTTCTATTGGAGATCTACTTGGAAATCTTCTAGAACTCAAAATTCGCCTACTTAAGCTTATTACACACGTGTGAGCTGTCCTCTACACATGGGATATGACACCTAACCAAAGGATGTGGCTCATGCAATCAATAGATTGTTGCCATGTGTCATATGTCTAGAAAACTAGTTTTTGGCCTTTTTAGCCACTAGAACTTGAATTAAATCATATGTACATCCTATATGATTATGGTACATGACAAGTACACTAGTTTCACATGTGGGAACAGGCTCCACACACGTTTGTTTATCTATATACAAGATTTTTGGCCTCTAACAAGCTTATTTTTGCATTTTTCACAAAACTTTGGTAGATCTAACTTGGGTGTACATCTCTCATGATGAGCACTGTGGGTAGCAGAAACTCCATTAAGGTTGGTTCTGGCCTGTGAGGGTTCAACACCATAAAAATGGGGTCGTGTGCATGAGGACTCAGCTCTATCAAGTTCTTGTCCCTCGAATGGGTTTGTGGATGGCTCTTGGAGTTGGGACCGCATTTGATATAACCTATGACGGTGGATTTGTTCAGCTGTGGGGGACCTTACCTCGTATGGATAATCTTCTGGGATTTCAGGATCTGTATGTTGGTCCATTGGGTACTGTTGTGTCTTCTTGGTGTTAAGTATGAGTTTCTGTTGTTTTTGGATTCTTGGTGTTTTTTGGATTTTTTGGATTTTTTAGGGCGTCTAAAAAAGTGAAGGAGAGACTCAGAATGAAAAGGGCTTTCTTTTGGTACGGGTTTTATTTTTTGAAATTTTTTTGGTGTTCATGCCTCTTTTTTTTTTTCCAGCCTCGAAGGTGTTGGGAAGATGGTGGTTCAGTCGAAATGGCAATCAGAGGTCTTGTTTGAAAGTTATGTGCTCTGGTGTGGATTTGGTCCGGTCGAGATGGGAGTTACTTGCTCCGGTCGAGAATTGACCTAAATGCCTTGGTCAAGAATTGATCGAAACCCTTCGGTCGAGATTTGATCGAGAGCTTCGGTCGAGATTTGACGCGGAGCTTTGGTCAAGATTTGATCGAGAGCTTTAGTCGAGATTTTAGCGGGAGCTTCGGTCGAGATTTGACGCAGAGCTTCGGTCAAGATTTCAGCGGATGCTTCGGTCGAGATTTCAGCGGGACGCTTCGGTCGAGATTTCAGTGGGAGCTTCGGTCGAGATTTGACGCGGAGCTTCAGTCGAGATTTCAGAGAAGTGCCTCCGGTTGAGATTTGATAGATGGGCTCCGGTTGAGATTCGACACAGGCCTCCGGTTGAGACTTCACACAGGCCTCCGATTGAGAGTCAACACAGGCCTCTGGTTGAGATTCAACACAGGCCTCCGGTTGAGATTTCACATAGGCCTTCGGTTGAGATTCAACGCAGGCCTCCGGTTGAGATTTCACACAAGCCTCCGGTTGAGAATGGAAGCGTGAGGGGACGGGAGGAGGAAATCTAGGTATGTTAATGTGTTTGCTAACAATGAGACAACCAATGGATTTGTGAGTGTATCAGCCCGTGGGTTTGGGCAATGATGTAGCCATTGATGTGGCTGTGTCCAGTTTGTAGATACTCAGATGTGTGGGAAGATTGGGAGTTTGTTTGCAGGGATCTGAGCGGGGACAATGTTGCAGTTTTTATGGATTTAGAATGCATTGGAGTTCAAGTGACAATGGTGTCAAATGTTTACAGAATCCCTACTCTAGAGGATCTATTGGCTAACTCTTTACTTCTTCATAACTGTTTTTGCCTATTACTAGGCTTCATGGCATTCATTAGATGTGTTCTTGATATTACAATGCCCAAACCAGGCAAAATGGACGGATTGACGTTGTAGTATTATGTCCTGCCTGTCAAAGGACACTCAGGGTCATTCTCTCTTGGAAACATTCACATTTAAACAGAGATGCAAGCCATGAACATTCATTTACAAATTAGCATGCAGCCCAAATGAACATTCAATAGATTTTACAACTACCTACTCTAAAAACGATCAGATCTTACACTTTCCTAAACTGAGCTACACTTGTAATAATCCACAAAGCTGAAACAAGAATTAATCTACAGCATTTTAGAAGTCCAAGAATCAAGAAACCAACCAGTCTTTTGATTCTTGGACATCCCAAGAACATCAAGAACTAGAATGTTGAGGATATGCAAGATTTATACCACATTTCTAGCCTATTTAGTTTACTTGAATGCTGGCTCCTACATTATCCACAAACAAGAAAGAAAACTAGTCCACTCTAGGAAAGCAACAAATCTAATCCACTCTACAATCCACAACCACACACAAAGGAGGGAAGGGCAAGATCATGAATGCATCACTCAAGAAACAAGCATGATCAAGGAGCTCAATGGATGCACCAAACTCGTGAAGGCTCTTCTCATTTTAGCATGGAGTAGATACAATAAACAAAAAGCTCCTCTTCATAAAGAGGGAGTCTCTTAAATAAGCAAGAGAGCTCCTTAGGTGGCATCCTAGTGGAATTTCCATATTTCACAAACTATAGGTGGAATAATGCTCTCCTCTAGAGGTCACCATCAAAAGGTGGCTCACTCTACTTTCTTTAAGAGGGGTCTATTTGCATTTATTACATTTGCCTAGAAATACTAGTTCCTACATGGTCATTCCATCTTCTGGGATTCACCATGAGGTTTACACAGTTCTGGCTTGTCATTACTAACTTGTATTCCTCGGCTCTCATACTCGGCTCTCAATCTTCGTTAGTCTCGTCTTCTCAAAGACCTCTTCGGTCTAAGGTGCTCTTGAGTTGCTCAGTTCGAGTATCTTGGTGATTCGTTAGAATCAACCAATAATCATGTGATCTGTCGTGGATTCCGTCATCAGCCTTGGGTGCAAGTGGTTTTACCGCCCATGTGGTTGGATCGACCTTTACAGCCTGCTTTCTGTTCTCAAAGGTGAGTTTTCCCGTACCCCAGTTGTGTACTACTTGCGCAGTCCTCAACCGTGGTCTTTCCAGGTGATCACAAACTGCATGCCTGCTATTTTTACAGGGATATCAACAACCACACCCTTCGGTTTGACACAGGATTGATCCGCTAGCTTGATGGAAAATCTTGCTGGCTACAATCCCTGTATACCCACTTTTGGTACAAAGTAGTGAAGATCAAATTGACACCTGATCTTCCATCTACTACTGCTGCCTTGTCCTCGAATCTCTTGTGTTTGATTGACAAGGTGATGTTGTGTTCTTCGCTTTGGGCTCTGGCGTTATTGGCTCCGCGTCCGCTGCCCATTCAACTAGAAGGCTTTTAGCTTGTGGTGCAATCCGCAGTAATTCCCCAAGGGATAAACTAACAAGGCTCGCCAGTAGGCTTGTGAGCCTTTCAGTGCGCGGTTCCTCGGGCTCCACCATGTAGAAAGGTGGTTCATGATGACGCAATCAATCATTCTGATCAGTGTGCAATGGTGAGCCCGTTCGTGGTTCCCGTTTGCCATTAGTAGGAGGTTCCATAGGATTGTCCTTTTCATGCTCTTTTTCCTCTGCTTGTGCTCTCTGTACCCAGTGCCGTATCTTTTGGTACTGTCTCATTTCTTCCCTCACATTCAGATATGGCACTGAAGTTGAGGGTTGGTCATCAGTGACCGATGGTGGTGGTGAGGGAGCCACTTCCTTTCTCTTATGTGCTCGCATAACGGCTAACACAGGGGCATGGAATTGTTGTCTTTCCGGTGGCATCCCCGCTGGAACTATCGCTTCTTGTATTGCGATGAAGTTTAGTGGTGTGCTAGTCCCAAGTCTCAATGGACAATTCTTGTAGCAGTGTCCATAGCCGCATTCTCGGCAGAAGGATGTATATTGCCCCTTGTAAGGACATTCAGCAATTCTGTGTCCTTCGCCACATCCGTAGAAGCCGTAATTTCTTCCGCCTTGACGCTGAGTTTGAGCTGGATAGGCCGCAATATATTCATTTATGATAGGATCCTGGGCCTCACCCTTCATGCTTACACCACTTGGGCTGTGCCGAAGTCGCGTTTCCACTTCCTGTACCAGGGTACCACACACAAGGTACGGATTAACACGGACTCGATGGTCACTGTTGGCATTATGTCCGACGACCGCCAACCGATCTCTCATCGTCGGCAAAAGCTCTGATAAAGCCTTTCATAACCCAGACTGCACCTGAAATTCTGATGCAAACTAACAACAGGTATCTGATAGAGGCTATCACGAACCTAGTCATTCAGGCGACCACACATATGTTGAACAACTGTTTGTTTGTTTCAACATTTGCAAGGACAAAATCTGCTCCAAGCTGCTTAGTCAGATTGTGGAGTCCTTCTTGGGATTCCCTGGCCCCACAGTAGTGCCATACGACTGGCATACTTTTCTCAACCACGAACTACCAATCTTCATCAAACCAAACTCTCGTGAACGTATCGCAGCAGGCCCCTTGCTCTGTAACTATGCCTGTGCACTTCTCGAGGCGAAAGTACACGGGTTCCACCATTCCAGTATCTTATCATCCATTGTGCCTCAAACTAACCAATACCCTCTTACCATTGCATCCACATCTTCCCATCCTACAGTCACTGACACAACGGCTAACAAGCGAATGCGTGGCACTGCCTCCTCCTCTTCGTCTCCACCTGCTACCAGATGCCGCACCACCACACCACTAATTGTTCCTGCTTCTACCACCACCACCTCCTCTTCTCTGTAGCCCTCTACTACTATTTTTGTTTTCGTTCCTATTTCTTTTGTTCAACCCACAACTGCCTCTGCTGTTTCCATACCCATCTCCTCTGTAATTGCTACTTCTACCTCTGTTCCATCTTCTACCACCCCTTCCATTACTATCGCTTCCTCCATCCCCCCTGCTACCACCACCGCCCCTCTTCAGTTCAATCCATCCGATTCACAGTTGTCTCTCGACACCCTGGCCTGGATGCAAGTCATTAATGTCACATTGCCAAGCCAGGGCACATCCCCCTCTTCTTCTCCCTCCATCCTTCACACCACCCTCCAGTTTCCCTCCGTTCCACCCATTCTATCTTTTGGACAAAATGTCCCTCTCCCTGTCTCCACTTCTGCTTTTCTCACACCCCCCACTTCTCCATCAAAGCTTGTCAAGGGCGATAAACTATTGCCTGTTGACGCATTTGTACAGATAGTTTTTATACCATCACCAGATCGTGCCGACCCTACCGCACCTGATGGCCAGAAATCACCAGAGAAGCTCGTAGAGAATGACGACGACAATACAGTACAGGTCGTTGGGGCCACTACACAACAAGCGCCTGTTAGCACAAGCGTATCGGCTGCTCCCTCGAACATTATGAGGACCTACCAAGCCTTGGGGACCTATATCCAAGATGCGGTAGTAGCCAGATGGGCGGAATGCGGTATTCCATTGGACAAAATCATGCTAAACAACTGCAATTGGCCGAAAATCAACTCAGAGCATGGATGGACAACGGCTGTAGACGCCCAAAGGGCTCTCAACAAATTTTCTAATGAATATTTCAATTGTCTAGACCCAACAGTCCGTGCAGCAGCAACTTACGCCCGAGACTTGGAGTATATCATGGGTATAGAGACCAAGTGGGATAACTTCCTCCCACCTGTTGAAATTTAATCTAACTCCTACTCATCCCAACAGCCCTTCCTTCTCAAATTTTTACTCTCTCAAATGTAACCTGCAAAAAATGTACTATTTTTTAAACCGTCTGCATTTTTGACCTAATTGTCGGCACAGTATGGTTTTTTACTTGCATTTTTGCACAGGCAAAAAAGGCAAAAAAAATCCGACACTATGTTTTTACACGGGTTTTCTGACAGGCGACACTTACACTACAAATGCCAAAGGTGTCTTCCAAATGCCGAAGGTGTCCTCTACAAATGTCGAAGATGTCTTCCGAATGCCGAAGGCTGCTTTTAAGTAAAGGCAACGGCCAAAAGGCCAAAGGGCGTCACATTTCCAGTCTGTTAGAAATACACAGACTGTCGCTATTAGACCTGAAAGCCTTCACGCTCCATCAACGAATTGATCCGTTGATCAGTTTTACAGTTGCTAATTAATCTTGTAATTGTAAAGTTAAGTTAGTACAAGATCTTTTCAGCTGATATGTATATATATATGTAATTGAGCGATTGAAAAGGAGATTGATGATAGATCAAAGGATTTTTTATACGTGAGGTCAGATAACAGAGAACGTCTTTCATCGAAAACTGACTCCTCAGATTTAGTGATCATAGAGAGAGAGAGAGAGAGAGAGAGAGAGAGAGAGAGAGAGAGAGAGAGAGAGAGAGAGAGAGAGAGAGAGAGAGAGAGAGAGAGAGAGAGAGAGAGAGAGAGAGAGAGAGAGAGAGAGAGAGAGAGAGAGAGAGAGAGAGAGAGAGAGAGAGAGAGAGAGAGAGAGAGAGAGAGAGAGAGAGAGAGAGAGAGAGAGAGAACTATTCTAGAACCTTAGCAATTATCTTGAATCTGATGTAGGATCACGCACTTATCAGCGCAATTGTACAAATTCGCTATTGTTCTGCATTTTATTGCATTCTTGTTGAATGATAACTCTCGCTCCTCTCACACAAACACTATTAAAAAGAGTTTTGTATGGCTGTCTCTGATGTCTGAATTGATTGTACACTCTCTTCATATCAGGTTGTCAGCAATAGATGATTGCATGGCTGTCTCAGACACCTAATTGTTTTTGCAATCTCTCTTTCACGGTAGTCTATGACTCTTACACTGATAATCTGATTCCTCACATAAAGAACTGTTCATAATTCCATTCTCCAAGTAATCCACGATACTACTAGTGATCATAACAATTTATTTTCTCTGACAGGAGTGGTATCAGAACAAACACCACCATTCACAACATGTGGCCTTAGAGCCACTATTTTTCCCCAATACGTGGTATCAGAGCCAAAGTTCATTGGATTACTAGAGTCTAGGACTTATTTTAACTCAATAGAACTATTCTTACTGTTTGTGTTTTATCTCTACTACTCGATTGCTATGGAAGGTTCAACCTCAAACATATGCTTGATCAACAAATTCAACGAAGATGACTTCCACACGTGGAAGTTCGAGATGAGGATGATCCTGATTGAGAAAGAGTTGTGGGGGTACGTAAATGGTTCAATACCCAAGCCAGTAGAACCTAAATTGCTTCCATCATGAGAAATAAAGGATGGCAAAGCACTTGCCATTGTATCCCTGAATCTGAAAGACACTCAGATTGTCACGTGTCAAACATCACCACCTCCAAAGAAGTGTGGGATATCTTTACAAGCATCTACGAGGCCTCAGATGTGTCCACTCGTCTCTTCTTGAGAAAGAAGATGCTGACACTCAGAATGAGCGAAGGCACCTAAGTAAGCAACCATCTGAACGAGTTCAAACAATTGCTAAACCAACTGGCTACAATAGGATCACCTATATCATAAGAAGACTCTACCATGTCTCTTCTTGCCAGTCTTCCATCCTCCTATGACAATTTAGTGTTTCTTCTTAGCAACACTCCTGCGCTGTCTCTACAAAAATTGACAAGAAGTCAGTTGCATGAAGAAATAAGGAGGAAAAGCTTGTCTACGTCAACAAGTACCAAATCCATGGCACTCTACTCAACCAAGCAGCAATTCAAGAAGAAGAAAGGCTTCAAGGACAAGAAGACAAAGGCGGAATAGCCAGCAGCTATGCAACCACAACAACAATAGCACAGCCAATCATCGTCCAAGACCAAGCTATTTTGTAGGTACTGCAAAAGAACCAACCATGATATCAAGGACTGTCGCATCCTCAAGCATAATGAAGCCAAGAAGAAGACGCAGCAACAAGGCAACTCTGACACAATCAGAGATTTGCAAGAAGATGAGAGAGCGCTAATGGTACAAGATTAACTCAGTAGAAATGCCCATCAATGGTATCTTGATTCAGGTGTCTCTCAGCACATGACACCATGTAAAGACCTCTTCTCTACACTCACAGCTGCAGAATCGAAGTACATCTTCTTTGGTGACTCCAGTTCACTTCAAGTCGAAGGCCAAGGCTCTATTTGACTACAATTCTCTGATGGCATCACTAGGCAGCTTAATGGTGTACTTTATGTAACCAAATTAATAAAAAACTTATTGTTTATTAGCAAGATCACTGATCAAGGTTATAGAGCTTTGTTTACTGCTAGGCGATGTACTGTTTTAGATGAGAATTCAAAGGAAATCCTCTCTGCTTACAAAGAAGGAAACTTGTACATACTGAGTCACGATGTTGCACTTTCTGTGAGTTGTTCAGATGCTAATTTATGGCATCAGAGATTAGGACATCTAAACATGCATTCAATCTTGTATATGCATCATAGCAAAATGGTCAAGGACATTTGGTACTACAACAAATCAATCTGTCTATGAAAGTTGCTTACTAGGCAAACAACCTAGAACCAGATTTCCAAGAGAACAGGCCAGAAGAGCCAAGTCCATTCTGTCACTGATACACAGTGACTTATGTGGTCCGATGAGCATACCTTCCCTGGGTAAGGCTCTATACTTTATTACATTCATTGATGACTACTCCCATTTTACCAGTATAATGTTCATTAAGAACAAGTCAAAAGCATTCAATTGCTTCAAAGAATTCAAGCAATATGCTGGGAATCAGACTGGTCTAGAAATCAAGGTCCTACGGTCTGATTCATGGGGAGAGTACCTATCAAATGAAATGAAGGACTATCTATCGTCATGTGGCATGCACCATTAGTCCCGTATTGGTGTAAAACCAATTGACTCCAAGTGGATCTTTAAGCTAAAGCTTAGTCAGATGGATCCATATCCAAATGGAAAGCTAGACTGGTAGTTAAAGGCTTTGAACAAGTATATGGGATAGACTACACTGAGACCTCTAGTCCAGTGGTAAAGCATCAGTCTATTCATACCTTACTAGCTATAGCTGCTGCAGAAGATCTGGACATTTACCAGATGGACGTCCAGACAACATTCCTACATGGATATATACAAGAAGAGATATTCATCTATCAACCAGAAGGTTACGTTTTTCAAGGCAAGGAGCATCTAGTATGTAAATTGCATAAGGCCTTATATGGTCTTAAGCAAGCTCCCAGGGCCTGGTATGACAAAATTAATCACTTCTTGTTGCAGCACAATTTTATTTCTTGCTTTGCAGAATGCAATGTATATCTCAGACATAAAGGATCAAGCTATGTCATAATAGCATTATATGTTGATGATTCTTTAATCATCAACAATTCAAATCAGTTGGTACAGAAAACCAAATCTCTGCTTTCATCAGAGTTTGAGATGACTGATTTAGACCCAGTCCATTACCTTCTTGGTATGGAGATCAACAGAGATCGCGCAGGTAGATGGATAACTATAAGCCAAGAATCCTACTTGACTAATGTACTTCGCAGATATGGCATGGAGGATTGCAAGCCCATAGACACACCTATGGATCCAAGAGCTAAGCTGTCCAAAGACATGTGTCCCAAAACTCAAGCAGATCAGCAAGAAATATGCAGGTATCCTTATCAGTTTGTCAGAGGATCTATTATGTATTCTATGATCTGCACACGACCTGATCTAGCATATGCAGTAAGCACATTGTCTCAGTACATGTCCAATTTAGGCCTACAACACTGAAAATCTCTGCAAAGAATACTGAGGTACATTCAAGCTACAAAGCACTATGCTTTGAGCTATAATGGCAATATAGAAGCTGCATCACATTGACAACTTATTTAGATTCAGATTGGGCAGGAGACGTGGATACCAGAAAATCCACATCTTGCTACATTTGTTTCCTTGCAGGAGGACCCATCTCATGGAACAGTAGAAAGAAGAAATGCATTTCTCTATCCTCCACAGAATTTAAATATGTTGCAGCTACATCAGCAGTGAAAGAGATAATATGGCTAAGGAAGCTACTGCAGGATTTGCAATTCCCACAGATCAGTCCAACAATACTCCAGTGCAACAATCAGAGCTGCATAGCCATCTCTGAACCCACGAACTCATAATAGAACTAAGTATATAAAAGTTCAATTCCATTTTCTTAGAGAGAAAGTTCAGAGTTAAGATGTTGTACTAAGTTACTGTCATACAGACAGTATATTGGCTGATATTTTGACAAAGCCATTGTCTAGAGATAAGCATTTTTACTTTAGTAGGTATGTTAAATCTCAATTGCAGATCAGATTCATAGCAGTTAGCTTAAGGGGGATTGTTGGAATTCAATCTAACTCCTACTCATCCCAATAGCCCTTCCTTCTCAAATTTTTACTCTCTTAAATGTAACCTGCAGAAAATAAACTGTTTATTAAACAGTTTGCATTTTTGATTTAATTGTTGGCATAGTCTGGTTTTTTACTCGCATTTTTGCATAGGCAAAAAAGACAAAAAAAACCCGACACTGTGGTTTTACACGGGTTTTCTGACAGACAACACTTACCCTACAAATGCCAAAGGTGTCTTCCAAATGCCGAAGGTGTCCTCTACAAATGTCGAAGGTGTCTTCCAAATTTTGAAGGCTAGGTAACGGCACATTTCATTGCATTCTTGTTGAATGATAACTCTCGCTCCTCTCACACAAACACTATTAAGAAGAGTTTTGTATGGCTGTCTCTGACGCTTGAATTAATTCTACACTCTCTTCATATCAGGTTATTATCAATAGAGAATTGCATGGCTGTCTCAGACACCTAATTGTTTTTGCAATCTCTCTTTCACGGCAGTCTATGACTCCTACACTGATAATCTGATTTCTCACATAAAGAACTGTTCATAACTCCATTCTCCAAGTAATCCACGATCCTGCTAGTGGTCATAACAATTTATTTTTCTCTGACAGGAGTGGTATCAGAGCAAACACCACCATTCACAACACGTGGCCTCAGAGCCACTATCCCCCCCCCCCAACACCACCGATATTTTTTGATCCTAATAAGGCATTGGCCTCAGATCACGTGGAAGACCAGTTGTCAATTGCTCGTGTGTATTACCGAGCCGCTCTCCTGGGCCATCCTTGGATGAGTTGTTTTCAAGCCTGGATCGACCAACAATGGATCACCGGCGTCCACAAGTCCCTGCACACCAATAAGGACTTGAAGGATATTGGCAGAATCAACTTTATGGAAGATGTGACAAGCTATCTGATCGACTAGCGGCGAACCAAGCGCTCCCTCTAATGAACTGGCAGAGTGCCGAGGGACCGGCACTACTTCAGGCCGTGGGTCCTATTGGGGGTATTCCCAAACGTGAGAAAATAAATAAATCCAATAATAATGTGTTGCGAGGGAATGGCTTCTTGTGCATATAAGTCCATGGCCCAATGAGCACACAAGCTAAATGTAAATAGAAATAATAGACTTGGGCCCTTTGTAATTAAAATAAGACTTCAGGCCCAAAGTCATTTTTAAACTTAGAGTTACCTTCTTTTGAGTTGGGTCCAATTTTGAACTCACATGAATCTTGTGATTTCTAATGTACTTATTGTAGACCCTTGGATCAAGTTGGGTCCAAAATGAATGGATAGGTTCAATGTGAATATTAGCCAATAGGATTTTGGGACAAGGGCCTTCCCCATTTATAAAAAGGCACCATTTGGACTCTATTTTTATGCTTAATTAGAAGGATGAAACTCTACCATTTTGGGGAGAAGCATCCTCATTTGCTATTCACTACTTGCTAATGCTCTTTGTGTGTTTGCTTTTGCTCTCTAGCTTACATGTTTTTGGTTTCAATTGTTAATGTTTCTCCATTAGCATGCACAATGAGCAAATGAGCTAACCTCCCCTCTCACTCTCTTTCTCTCCCTCTTGCTCTACTTCTAACCTCCACCCTCACTCCTTTCCCCTCTTCTCCCCTCTATCTCTCATCTCTTCACATTCTCTCTAAAATCATGTGGAATGTTAGTTAGTGGTGTAGAGTTAATGGTGGGTAGTATTAGTAGTGAGTAGAGTTAAGGGAGGAAGTAGAGAAGTATCTAGAAGTTGCATCTTTACATAGTTAGGCACCTATCCAGTGTTCTAACCCTTGTTGACAGGCGGGAGGGCTACTACGACGAGTGATCTTCGACCCTCCAAAATTATGTTGCTTTCCTACCCTCTTTTGATGAACCTACAAGTGTAGATGAAGCACGGAAAGAAGAGAAGTGGATCCAAGCAATGGATCTTGAGTATCAAGCTCTTAGAATGCAACATCTTTTGGTAGGGTCTTCTTGTGTAGATGGTGCTATGCAAGTGGATGGATGTTATCTTACTATAAAATCAAGTAATGAATCTAGAAAACAAATTTTTTTCAATGACTTTGAGGGTCAAGTTGATGATCAAGAGGTTGATCTCAAAGGGCTTCAACAAGGCAAAAAGGAAGTTGGCAATTTGGAGCTAGTCAAGAGCATCAAAAGAGTCAATTGGCAAAAATGTTCTGGAACAATTTTTGTAGGTCATTGAAGACTCAGGACTTTACTTGGAGTGTTATCAAAGTCCATGCTAAAACTAGTTGAAGAGGGAGTGTGAAAGATTCAACTAGTTTGATCATATTTGCTATATTTCCATATTTGGCATATTGAGGACAACTTTGTTTTTAGACTTAGAGACTAAATTTCATTTGAATAAATACTTTTTGAAAGTGTGGAAAAATTAGAATGCGAGATTGAGTAGATTCAAATTTGAATGTTGGGTACTTTGAATCTAGGCCCAAAAATAGTAGGATTAGCATTTTAATGAGAAAGCCAAGTGACCAAATAGGGTTAGGACCTACTATAAAAGGAGGACTCGTGGAGAGACACATCTTCTCTCTTCTCTATCTCATTTCATGCTTATATATGGTTCTCTTGGGTTCTACTATCCATTGGTGCACTATGCTTGTGATCACATGCAATTTTATGTGTAGAATGATCTATATTTGTTATTTTTGGATCCCCACTTGTGAAATACAGTGGCTTGCTGGTTTTGTATAGATAACAATAGTACATTATCATCTGATTCATGTTTGATCAAGTTCTATTAGAATTTGCATCTCATTTTGTGTGTAGATGCTGATTTTTCTACATTGGTGACATTGGTAGGATTTTCTTCTTTTGTAACCAAAGATTAGGGACATGGATTGGATCATCAATGATCTGAAGTCCTTCACACTTGGCAGCCATTATAACTTGAGCACCATGACCTTTTCAAGTGCATATATTGAGAGGGCTTACTAACTCCTCGACGAAAATTATAAAAATATTTTTACCCTTGTCATGGTTTGTATAAAAAATTCTATTAATGAATCTCTTATTTTAGTGAGATTTTTGCTTGCCCGCCTATACATATTATGTCAGGTATTTGTTTTACTTTCTTTCAATTCTGAGCATCACTCCACCCTTGAATTTTTTGGTGCACACTACACACCCCTCCCTCTTCATTTTGTAAAAACTTATGTAGTTGTTCCCTCTAACACTTTGTCACCATTACCTTACCTTGTATAGGAGTACCACGCACCCTCGGACAGCCCAAAACTGGCCACTCCCACCCAAGCGTCAAGCATCTCACAACTTTCCACCCCCCCCCCCCCCCCCCCCTCCCCCCCCCCTCCCTCTCCTAGCACATTATTATAATGTAAGGATTGTAGGATGTTGGTGGAAACCATGGTGAGCAGCGGAAGTGGTGAGCAGATGGTGATGAATCGGTAGTGCGGCAGTTACTAGCATGACAGGTCAAGATGAATCGGTCATATCTTACATTGGGTTGAAATTATACACGGGGTAAAATTTTTTCAAGGTCGAAAAAATTAGACCCGATCCGATCCGATTCGATCCGATCGAAGATCGAAGGTGCCTGAGAAAATTGAACCCAATCCGATTTGATCCAAGGTCGAAGGTGCCCGAGAAAATTAGACCTGATCCGATCCGATTCGATCCAGGGTCGAAAGTGCCCAAAAAAGTTAGACCCGATTAGAACTGATCCGACCTGACTCAGGGTCGAAAAAATCTCTCTTTAACAAGAATGACATTGGGTCAAAAAAATTCGATCATGAATTTTTTGATCCTTTGCTGGAAAATTCGATCCTTCATAATTTCTGTCATTTTTCCAAGTATAAGTATAAAAAGGTTTCAGGATGCTCATTACCTAATGGAATTGGGCTTGAGCATGAATTCTAGCACTCCTCCTTAATGTGGATCCTGAATAATTTCAAACTTCAGATTTAACATATTGTTAAATATGAGATGATGCTCCTTTGATAGAGCTTTGGTGAAGTAATCTCTCGCCTGTAGTTCTGTCCTCTACAATAAACCAGAGAAATCTCCTTGCTCTGCACTTTCTCTCTAAGTAGTGGTACTTGATTTCAATATGCTTACTTCGAGAGTGAAATCTTGGATTCTGCAGATGCCTTGAACTGCTTGAAGAATTTGAAGTCGTGGATTTATTCTTTAAAAAGTGAATAGCAGTTCTCCTAGAAAAGTCATCAATAAAAGTCTGAAAATAAAGAGCTCCTCCTGTGGAAGAAGTTTGCATTGGCCCACAAAGGTCACTATGTACAAGGTCTAGCAAATATCTAGAAGTGTGAACAAAATCTGAAGTGAATGCAATTCTAGCATGCTTGCTGATAATACAGCTTTCACATGGAGAATCAAATTTGCTAATAGAAGGAAGATCTTGCACTAAGTTCTGATTTGACATTTGTTGAATACTCTTCAAATTTAAATGGACTAGTTTGAAATGGCATAGCATATGATTTGATTCAGAAGTAGAAATCAGAGCCTGACTATTTGTAAAAAAACAGTGACTTAATTTGTAAAAGTAGCCACATCTTCTATCGAAAGCTAGGACTTTCTTAGTCTTGTCAAAAATGGTGCAGCCCTCTATATCGAATTTTAGAATCAGTGATTATGCTTATAGAAAGTAGATTTTTGGTAAGGTTCGGAATGTATAAAACATTGGACAACAACTTAACAACACCTCTCTAAAATTCGACCCTGACTGTTCCTTCACCTTTAAGGGAATGAATTGAGTTGTCACCACGTTGTACAATTCTAGAATGGGTGAAAGGTTTATAATTTTGGAACCAGTCCCGATGATGGGTCATGTGTTGAATTGCTCCGGAGTCCAAGTACTAGGAATCAGCATCCTACAAATTTCTGACCTTGGTCATGAAGGCAACTTCATCTTCCTCTTGAGGCTGGTCCGAGTGACTGGTTGTTGGAACTGCTTCTTCTTTTCATTGTTGTACTTGAGTGTTTTACAATTCTTGATGAGATGGATAGTTCTCTTATAGTACTTGCAGAAGAGTTTCAAAAATGGCTGGAATGATGAAGAATTCAAATTTGACCTTGGGCCAGAATTCAACCCAGAGCCAAAATTCGACCCAGACTGTATTTTTCTCTTTCTATTTGAATAATCAAATTTTGTGGATTTTTTTTATTAAATTTTTTTATTTTTCTTTGTTTACAGAGCCTCAGGATCCGATCCTGAGCCTGAGGATGCATTCCTTCTAATCTCCTCTTGTAACGACATAGAGATGACCCTTGATAGAGTAAGTTGTTGTTGGGTCGAAATAGCCATGACCCATGTTTTATAGGCTTCATACAGACTCGATAAAAGAGTCATTACTGCATCTGAATCATCAATGTTCAATCCTGTTGCAGTCATCTGCTCCATAAGGTTCTTGAATGTATTGAGATGGCAAGAGATAGTGTCTGCATTAGACATCCTCAAAGTGAAGAATTTATTCCTCAGATGAAATTTGGATGTGACATCTCTAATGTCATAAAGAGTAGCTAGGATGTCCCAAGTATTCTTAGCAGTCTGTGCAGATCAAATTTGACTAATTTGGGAGTCTTTGATGTTCAATGTGATTCTTGCCATCTCGTTGCCTCCATTTGGTGATGCCAGCTGCATCAGCCTTTGGCTTGATTTTAGTACTATCAACAATGTCCCACAGCTCCTTGGCTAGTAGAACGACCTTCATCTTGAACTTACAAAGATGGTAGTTCTCTCCATCGAGCTTGTCAACTGATCCACATACATTGGACACACATGATCAATCTCTCTCTCCATGCTTTGATCTTTATCAGACTTAAAAATTCACGTTTTAGACTCCTAAAACTTAAGCTGCATCTGTTCTCTCTTCCTCAGTCTTTGGATAGTCATCGTTTGTCAGCACCGTCTCTGCAAGCATTGGAGTATTGGCTCCTTTGTAGTTCAGCATCCCAAAGTCCTCTAGGATCTTCTGGGTGTATCTGGATTGGTGAAGGTATAACTTACCTCCCTCATAGTCCCTTTCAATTTGTAAGTTTAGGTAACACCTGGCTTCTCCCAGATCCACTATCTCGAAATGTTTCGAGATGTCTGTCTTCACCTCAGCGATCAACTGCTAACTCCTGCAAAGTATCAAAGTGTCTTCCACATATACAGCCACTATGATGATCTGCCCATCTATAACTCTGACATATACATTAGAATCAGCCAAGAGAGACTTGAATCCTAATAATTTCAGGGCTTGATCTTTCTTCTTGTACCATTGTCGGGCTGACTATTTCAGACCGTAGATACTTCTATGTCTGTGCATTTTGCATGCATAGTCAGGAAGTGAATTTGAGACATATCCTGGGGGTTGATCCATATAGACCTCTTCGTCTAGTTCGCCATGCAAGAAGGCTATCTTCCCATCCACAATGTGGATCCTAAGGTCATAAGCTGTTGCATATGCAAATAACAGACCTAGGGACGAATGTTTGATGACAGGAGAGAAGGTTTCGGAGTAGTCAATACCATATCTTTGAGAGAAACCTTTCGCTACCAATCTTGCCTTGTATTTCGTCACATTCTCATCTGGTCCGTATTTGAGCTTGAAGACCCATTTGTATTTGACAATCTTGCGCTTATGTGGTAATGGCTCCAATGTCCATACCTGGTTCTTCCTCATGGACTCCATCTCTTCGTTCATGGCTTGGATCCATCTGTCCTTTTTTGGTGCTTGGAACATACCTTGTTGGCGCTCTTCGTGGTCTTGTCGACCTTCTAGGAGATCCTCCTGGGATAGCAATGCCTTTGCCTTTGTCTGCTCTGCTCGGTCCAGAACCATCTTGGTTTACATGAACTGTAGCAGTGGGCTGCCTCTCGAATCTTTCTTCGTCAGATTCGTCACTTGAATGGGAGACGACTCAAAAATTTTTGTTTTCATGTTCGTCCTCTGTTCCCTCTGTCATTGGCGGCAGGTCATAGTATTGTCTCTCCAGAACTTTGTAGCTAGCAGGATCGTCATTGGCCATTGTCGTGCTCTCATCAAATCTGACATCTCTCACTGTTTTCACAGTGTTGGTGTCTGGCATGTAGATTCTATAGTATGACAAATTGTTGTCATAACCTACCAGAAATCCCTGCTCGGTTTTCTCATCAAGCTTCTTTCGAAGCTTATCAGGAATATGTGCATAAGCTGCACAGCCAAAGATTCTAACATGAGACAGGTTGGGCTTTCTACCCCACCATAGCTCGCGTGGTGTCGTGTGAGGGACACCAGAATTGCCTGTTCTGTTTTGGATGTATGCGGCTATAGCTACTGCTTCAGCCCACAATGCCCTTGGAGCTTTCGAGTAGGCCATCATGCATCTGGCTGCTTCCATCAGGGTCTTGTTGTTTCGTTTAGCAACACCATTGTGCTGCAGTGTGTAGGCTGTAGTTCTGCAGCAGTCAGTGAATTGATTCGAGATGTATTCGACACCTCGATTTGTTCTTATCTGCTTCACTTTGCTGCTTGTACATCTCTCAGCCCAATTCACATATTCTATGAATTTATCAAGTGCTTCAGATTTATTCTGAATAAATTACACTCTAACAAATATGCTATAGTCATCAATGAAGGTTATATAATACTTCGAACCTCCTATTGAGATCACATTGAATGGACTGTAGATGTCAGAATGCACTAGCTCCAGAATCTTGGTCATTCTGTAGGAGTCTTTGATGAATGGAGTGCATGACATCTTGCCCTTCAAACATGCATCACAGGTGGTTGAACTGGTTGCATTCGAGATGCTGACCCCTGGTATCACTCCATGATGGTTTGCTTGGTAAAGCGCCATTGAGTTCATGTGGCAGAGTCTTCTGTGCCACAGAGTGTCTGGCGAGTCGTCATGAGTCTGATGCACCTGATCTTCAGGTAGGTGTACCTTCAGATGATATAGGTTACCTTTCCTTCTACCTTGAGTGATCAGAGTACTGGTACTGGCGTCGATTACATTGCATGCTTCATTAGAAAACATCACACGCATTCCTGTATCTGCTATTCTTGCTATAGAGAGCAAGTCTTGTTGCAGAGTAGGCATGAATAGAACGTCTTCGAGTCGTCTGTCTCTGCCATTTGTGTTGAGCTATAGTGAACCAATACCGTTCACTTGATGTCTAGATCCATCTCCAAGAACTATGAATCTTGAGGGATCCGCACTTCTGAAATAAGACATTTTTCATCTTGATGTCACAAAGTGTGAGGTGGCTCCTGAGTCTAGGATCACCTCATGTGTGTCAGATGTTGATGCTGCACGCATGTCTTCACAGATGTAAGTGGTCGAACAATTTTTGTTCGTTCTTTTTTTGCCCATCTTTGAGCTCTCGGGCTCCTCGACATAGGATGAACTGTTGTTGTTCTCCTGTCTGTTCTGTGCTGATTTGTTTCTTGGGTTCTGACAGCAATCCGCAACTACATGACCCTTCTTGGGCAATGGATACACTCAATCTTGGGATTGAGCCAGTAGGTATCTACTATATGCCTGTCTCTTTAGCATCTCACGCAAGTTTTCTTGTCCGCACCTTGCTGCTTCGACCTCCCTTTGGCCTTCCAGTTGCCTTTGCATGTCCCCTCTGCTTGCTGGTCATGATTCTGCCTCTGATTCGACTCCCTCTTAGGCTTAAATTGTTTCTTGGATTTTTCTTTGTTGCCGTAGAGGGCTTGGTTAGAACCATCTTTGTGATCAAGATGTTCTCTAGCTTCGACTTCCTCTCGAATATTGACAATCGCCTTTTCGAGGTTCATGGTAGGATCTTTCGCAAGCAAGGTTCTCGTCGTTTGGAATGATCTGGGTAAGGCTCTCAATTGGTACGTGAGTTGTTTCTCAACTGACACTGCATTCTCTGCTCTAGAGTTGTGTAGTGATAGAAACAGATCCTTCATCTTTCTCATGAAAGAAGTGAGGTCTTTTCCATCCCATTGTAGATTCGTCAGCTGATCTGCTTGGCCTCTTGGATCTGATAGCTTCTCGGATATGTCAGACTATAACAAAATATGTAGGTAGGCTCTGATACCACTGAAGAGAATCGAATTCGCGATATGCTCTAATAACACTAATGAGTGTGATATGCTCTGATACCACTGAAGAGAATCAATCGCGAAGCTTTCGCGAAGGAACCACGATCCTCTGACGATTCGGATGGAGTTCAGATGCGATCCCTGGACATTGCCAGCTAGATCACTCCTACAGTCCTCCAGAATGTAGTCAGGCGGTGCTGATCTACGTTTATAAAATTAATGCAGCATTCAACATAGTTTCAACCAAGGTGCAAAATTCAAATGAACAAGAAAAACTCAGACACACGATTAACAACAAACGCATTCGCATTCGAGATCAGACACAACAAAAAAATCATCTATATTGATCTTTCTCTGATTTTTTGAAACACTGCATGCAAATCCACGCAGTGCATTGGTGTGGGAGAAACACGGTTCTCTCACGAGTAATCGTCTCGCTTTACTAGCGGACAGTTGGATCTATAGATCCTAGACATAATTGTCTTCGCACGCAGGCAGACATGTATTCTGTAATTTCGTCTTGATTGCTTACTAGCATCAGACTACTACATTACACTGTATGTGTATGTTATCATCATTACTTGTCAAATATCATCCAACAAGTATATAGTCGTTCTATGTAACCTTTAAGATTAGAGTGATTAAACATCTACAACTAATCAGTTAATTACAAGAGTGGCAGATTAGCCACGACCTAGGGAATATCTGCTGACGTCATGCCATCAAATCAGATTTCTGTACTTTTGGGTACTTGAGTGATTTTTGTTGGTACTCTTTGGAGCGTGAGGGCAAAACGGATTTTTGCGACATTTTTCGTGTCGCGTCGTTGGTTTTGTTTCCATCGTTGGTTCCGTTTCCATCGTTGGTTTTGTTTTGCTCGTCTGCCTTTCTCTCGTACTGGACCACAAAAGATTCTTATGCCAGATCACAAAAGATTCTTGTTTGTGAACCTTTCGTGTTCGCGAACCGTCTGTGATCGTCTCCTTTGACTTTCGTGTTTGCGAAACTTTTTGTGTTTCGTGTCTCTTGACTTTCGTGTTCGCGAACATCTTCGTCAAGACAAGGGCTGAAAGCTAGCAAGGCTTTGTAAACAGAAACGTTTTGTTTCTTCAGATTTGCTGCTTAATCGTTCTACTCCTTCACTTAGCAAAATGTGCCACACTTATTTTGATTGTACCAGATCGTGAGTTCCTATGTCCATAGATTATTAGTTTCAAGTTTCGTAACTAGTTAGGTTGCTGATTACGTTTGTCCTTCAAGTATAGCTTGACCAATAATTGACCAAGAAAACACACAAATATGCTTACCACCATTATTTGATTTTAGAGCCTTGATAGTCTTGTTGAGTTGGTTTC
Organism: Diphasiastrum complanatum; assembly: GCA_029204225.1. Classification (NCBI taxonomy): domain Eukaryota; kingdom Viridiplantae; phylum Streptophyta; class Lycopodiopsida; order Lycopodiales; family Lycopodiaceae; genus Diphasiastrum; species Diphasiastrum complanatum. The sequence continues at coordinate 57,555,730 of CM055103.1, forward strand.
CCAATATATATTTGAAGTGAGCTATACAAAAGTTCCAAGAATCTTTTGAAATATGCTTACCACCATTATTTGATCTTAGTGCCTTGACAGTAGTACACTTGGCTTTTTAGAAGATATATACAAGTAGAGTCCAACAAATCCATCAATAAAGGTGAGTCCCACTCCAGCAAGACTTAGGAAATGACCTTTCTAATAAAATTACTTTAACACATTACATAAAATCTTATTTTCCCTCTTACTTTCCCACCATCCAATGGGAGCCTTGAGTTTTGCCATTTAGGTGTCAAAAATAATCTAAGTGCTCATGGTGGAGGGTGCACTACATAGAAATGCATCTTCCCTTCATGAGAGAGAGAGAGAGAGAGAGAGAGAGAGAGAGAGAGAGAGAGAGAGAGAGAGAGAGAGAGAGAGAGAGTTACACAGTTTCACTTAGTTCCTCTTGACAAAGCAAGACTAAACCCTTTGAAGCTTTTATTCATAAACCAACAAGGTAGAGTAAAGCTGAAAAGTAAAATACAGTACTGAAAAGCACCATAAAGCATAACCACTTTCAAAACGTCTAGCTGATAACTACTACCATCCCACAACACAAAACTGCACGAGTTAGTACAGCGAGGAAGATAGGTATCATAGCTAAGCGTTAGTTGTTATCCATGTTCAAAAGAAGCTAGACCACTTAACATCATAGATATCATTTTAAATTATAGTCTAGTCTTCCCAAAGAATAGAATATTTATTAGTGATAGGCCAAGCGCTGACATTGCCGTATCAGGGCATGTGCCATGTTGATTAGTTTATGGGCATTGGTCCATATCAGTTTATATTGTTTTGTGCAAATGCATGAATAGTTTTTACCATATATATTTTATCTCGCTAAAAGATATGGTGTGGACACGTGTGCTAGTATTAGTACAAATCTTGGAAAACAAATCATGCACTGTTGTCCATACTCCTAAGCATATCCATGCTTTCCAGTCGTAACTCACCATGCTCTGATATGACATCTGAATGGGTATTATTTTGCAATAGCCATGGTTAAATGGTGTTGTTTTGAGTAAACTTACATTTATCATAACTACACCTTCAAGCCATGGTATTTAAGACATCGTTATGGATAGGTTATATATTATCGGTGAGGTCGTCGTGGTTTTTACAAGGTATCAGGGCAGATCCATGTCATTCTAATCCTTTTGTAAGAACCGTTTATATTCTTCCGCATATCCATGCTGTCTAAGATAATTTATTGAAAACCTTGCCAATGGACAACATTTAAGTCATTATTATCAGTGTTAAACTGGTTATGAAATGATAGATGCTAGAAAGTAAGAAAAGAACTGATTATATTCGTAAAACAACGACACCATCCCTTTGAACGTAGGAGATTATGCACAAACTGAATTTTGTTTTGAAAAATCATACCTGGATGATCGCAGAAGTGTTATCTTGTGAGGATGCCATATTAGTCGCTCGAGTGCTTTTGTCTTCTTTAAAATCAAAACATTAATAACGTTATTGTCAAATAAGGTATTTTCATCCTTGTTTAGAAGCAAAAATCAAAGTATCAAAGACAGCCACCCAACACATGCTATATCAAGTAAAAGCAAAGGATATATGTATATACCTATGCAGACGCTTATTGATAAATGGTTCGAAACCGAACCTAAGCAAAAAAGAAGGCCGTAGTAATAATCAATGCTTAAAGATGTACATGTTCTCTCCGTTAGTGATTCAATACTAGTATCTTCTTTGAAGTAGAAACTAGTGGAAAGTATGCTAATAGCCTGACAGATACGTGAGAGAAAGAAGAGAGCTTTGTGCATGTTGTATCATCAATATTAGCAAAAAGTGCAAGATTTTGAGTTGTAGTTATGTATGGTAGTATGAAAATAAGTGTTAGAATTATGAGTGACCTTTCAAACTCAGTTGACAGCTGAACAGACAGCCTATCCATCGCTGAATAGTGGTGCAACATATGTAGTTGTTAGCAAAAACCATCATTCACATATATGAAATGGTGAGTTGATCCTAAACCACAATCATTGCAAAACTTGTGCGTGCTCCATCGTTGTATTTACAACATATAAACATACTTTTTAGAGTACATAAGAGGTGTGAAGCCTAGCCATCGTTGGCATGCAGACATCATTATCAAAAAAAATTGCATGGAAGATAGCACTAGTCCATCACTGGACAACAGATAGTTTTTAACCAAAAAATATTTCATGATCCATTGTTGGTCCATCGTTGGGACATCAGACTGCATTATATAAAAAATGAGCCACATTTTTTAGCATGATCCATCGTTGGCTCCAGCGCTGTACAACGAATTAGTTTCTCACAAACATATACCAAAAGTTGGAGTGCGATCCATCGCTGGGGACATTCACCATGCATAACCTTGAAAAGAGATTCTATGATCCTTATTGTGTAGTGAGGATACATCCTACTCACAATAAAGAAAGCTTACATAACTTTAGAAGATAAATGAATCAATAAGAAATGAGATAAGCTACATACCCGGATAGTAGAAACTGACGAACTCGAGCTTGATAGGGCGCACTTTCTGCAGTGAGCAAATTGCCAAACTCTCTTCACACCATATGGTGGAGAAACATCGGTCGAGAGGAGATAATATATAGTGGTCCATGAGGAAGCTTCGTGGAAGAGCTCATTCAACAAAAATTGGTGGGAAATTTTTTTGAATAGTGCAATAAATATTGGGGTGGCAAAAGTTTGGGACCTTTAGATCAGAAGTCTTTTTGTGTTTTTTTATTTGACAAGGGGAGGCACCTTAAGATAAAGAAGAATCCATCTGTTGTGGAGGATGTGGCAATGACGATGATCTGTCTGATGTGGTCATGAGTCCTGCACATCCGTGTAGCACATGTCGTCGTGGGGAGTCCGCTTCGAGAGACACTGACCCAAGAGGTAGCACGTAGGGCACACGATACTGTGACTCCTGCATCTTTTACACCTGAGATTCTCGACACGCCTTCTTTCACCCCTCACATTTTACCTACCTCTGGACCCATTGCCCCTGAGTACACCTATCCTTTTGGCTATACTCCATGGGGTCATGCTTCACCATGGGGTTAGGCCGCTCCCCTCCAGTCCCCCCCTGGCTATTCTCCCCTACCGACCACCCCTCGCCCCCCTCCCCTGACTATTCTAGCCTCGGTACCCCCCCTAGCTATTCTCCCCTCGAGCACACTACATACACCCCACATCCTCAGTATTCTCCCATCGGCAGGGCATCTCCGATACTTGAGGCCACCTCCGTAGACACTCCCAGGGCCACATCTCCACCAACTACCATACCGCCGTCATATGACATAGACAGGATTGGTCACATCATTGAGAATGCCCATGGCAAGAGGGTCATCACGCGCATGAGGGAGCTCATGTATATATACTTTCCCTGAGACATATTTCATGACTGGCGCGATGTCAACAATGACCACAAGAATCGCGTCATTGATCAGCTGCGTAGTGAGTTCCCACTCCCATCCGAAGGCCTTTGTACGTGGAGAAAGTCGACTAGAAGTATGCGAAGAAAGAATATAAAAATAATCCAGATTGCTTCAAGCAGCAGCGAGAGGCAGCCAGAGTTCGACTAGAGACCACGGGGGCTTCTCACTTGGACAGTGGCGGCGAGGGATATTTTCAAGTCCACTTTGTAAGCCTACACGAAACCCTTAGATGAAATTTGACTATTGATTGTTTTTTTTTTTTTTTTTGGGGGGGGGGGGGGGGGGGTTCATTTGACACCTTAGAATAAATTGCTCTTTTTATATCAAAATTTGGAATGTTTGTGCAACGATCTGCCATGGGGCGGTCTCCTACCCATGATGAGTATATGTATGCGTATGGCAATAATACACAGACATTACTCGAGTTATTGGAGAGGCAGAGCGTGCAGATAAACTGGGATGCTGCTCCTCAAGTATGACATCAAATACATTTTATGTTCTTTAAATTTGCTATTCTCTCCCACTTCCAATACATTTATCAGAAGACTAATTCATGTTTGTTGTGCGTGCATGAACAACAAGCCCCATATGATGAAAATTGAACTGTATTTGGCCCTAAACCATGTAGGAATGTTCAATTTGTTTGTTTCAAAGTGTAATTATTCACATGTATTGACTAGCACGTGTAATTTCAATATTTGTGATTATTAGGGTGTAATGTAATTTATTTATCTATGGTTGAATGTAAGGAGTGACTTATTTTGTTTGACCTTAAACCCTAAACTCATTTATTTGAATTTATTTCTTGCACTCATTAATTCTATAGGGTTGTATTTTTAAAAATATCTCTTGCTGCTTGCAGCAATTATCCCATACGTATCCTTAATGTCTCGTGACACCTCTCAAAGTCATGGATCTGGCCGCAGCCGCGGGTCCCGTTTTTCATCCATGAGTGACGATGATGTCCTCAGTTATATGGATGGGATGTCTCCCTCGCATGCAAGCAAGATTATGGAGAGACTACGGGCTCGTTGGGAGGCACAGAGTTTCAATAGGTTGATCGACTACGCATGCACATTCTCTCGTTCAGTAGGTTGCCTCATGGGAGTGATCACACGACCACTGCGTTCACATAGTGGAGGATGAGCGCGTTGGTCGTGTGATCACTCGCATGAAGCAACTCACGCATGTCGTCCTCAACAAGGACATTTTCAAGGATTGGCGCAAATAAAGTGATGATGACAAGAATTATGTCGTTGACCAGTTGTATAGAGAGTTTTCAGTCCCCTTTGACAATATGCAGTTTGCTCGAAAATGGATGGTGGGCCGCATGGGAGGCGTGATGAGCCACCACAAATCAGAGATCCGAGATGCGGTGAGAGATGTAATTTAAATGTTTGCAATTTTTTTATTTATCAATTATGAACAAATGTTTTGGCTTACCAACTTTATAAGAAGTGGTGCAAAAGACTCTTGGGGTTGGATGGAGTTATGGTAGAATGGAGCCAGTTTACTGGCTCCATTCTACCCTAATTTCTTTTTTTCCATTTTGCAGCCTCGAAATAAACCTCGGAATAGGTGTCTTGTTAAGAGGGATATACCAAAGGATATCCCCTGGTATATTTCTCGGAAAAGACTTGCCACCAACAGTCTTTTTATAGGGATATACCAAGGTCCCATGATATATCCCTCAGTTTATACATGCTATAAACAAAACAAAAATGAGATGAAGAAGCCTCGATTACTGAGGTAATTATCGAGGATCTCTTTCCGATGTATACACCTTGGTATATACCAAGGTTTGGGAACTTTTTTCAAAAAAAAAAACTCTTCATAAAAGCCTCGTTAATAGGGTCAAAAAACCTCCAAAATGTTGTAGCGACATTGAGATCATTTTTCTATCCCTACATTTTGATCCTAATACATGATTACTAATTCTCACCCCATTACATTAGATTTAGACTGGTCTAAACTATGGCAAGTACTATTTTAGGTATCTATTGAAATTTGAATTGGGCTAAGGGGATCCAAGGGATGGTATGGTTATGTTGAGACTGGAAGTACTCTAGTGCTGCGAAGCATGAATGTAGATGGTTCATTGCATAATAATTTTCAAATATCATTGATTACATGATTGGTTTGTGCTTTCACATAACGTTTGAATTATTCAAACCATAACTAAAAAAAAAAACTAGGCTAAAAAGTCTTACTTTACTTTTCACAACAAAATTGACAACTCTTGGCATATGCGTATCTTTTTCTCATAAGCTATTTCCAAATTGGCATCAATAATGTGCTTATTAAATCTACAATATAATATAATATACTTAAGAAAATGTAGATCTCCAATTTCAAGATGAAAGTTCCTTTCTCCACCTTTTCTTAAAACCCAATTGCATTGCAGCAAGTAGACTCACTTTGGTTGCTATTCACCTAGACGTATCTATATAAGAATTAGAAATCTCTTCAAACTTTTTCCACATCAATGTTTCTAAACATGTGAATGTTAAATCATGCAACACATCTAATCCAAGTGCTAAAACATTAAGAACCCACAAGGAAGGGACAATTGAAGGTGCACAAAGGTTCAGCAGCTGAAAGTGCATGCAAAACACCTATGTAGAGGCACAAAGGTTTAATGCTTGGAAAAAAAAGTTGCTTGCAAGAAAATGATCCAAAGAGACCCAAATGTGCATGTTTGAGAGAGAATGTAATCAATGATGGAGAGAATGTGATTCTGCAGTTTTTATTTGTTCACATGTATACTTACGGACCCTTTTAGGGTTTTGAAGCACATGAATGGAAATGAGACAAGACCTGAGTGAGAGAGAGAGAGAGAGAGAGAGAGAGAGAGAGAGAGAGAGAGAGCATGAACGACATTTTCTAGCTTTTTGTGTCATAAAGATATTACATGGAACTCTACTTTCTTCAAGAGCATACCATGTCAGCTTTGTGTACATTCATTATGATACCGGTATTATAGAGGCAGGCTAACAATTATTCTTGAATGAACTTTCAACTTTTGGCTGGCACTATACAATCATTATCAAGCTCTCCTTGAATTTAGGCTGCCGATGACTTTCCACACCTGCAAAAGACTTCCAAGGCATGAAATATGTATATACAGCCAATCACTGACAACAATATGTCATAGCTCAGATTTTAATCAGCTTCACGCATGATTTTCAATACATACAAACAAGGTTCAATCATTATCATGTTTAAAGCTGTACATAAGAAAAAAACTGTAATTCATGTAGGCCTTGTGAGAGGCTTGTTAAAAAAATGAGATGAAACAGAGCTTCATACACCAATAACTGATATGGAGCAAACCATTACATAGATGTTAGAGCGCTGGATTTTGGACAGAGTTATACTGGATTTGTCCTTGTCTTTAGCATGGAATGTATTAACTATTGTTACACAGCCTGAAGTCAAAGAAGTGCAATTTTGAAAGTGCTAGAAAACCATCATATGCGTTAGAAAAAAGCTTTTCCTGTTAAGTTAAATTTTTGCATTCTGAATGCAGTGAATGATTTCCGCTGACCATTTCTGAGAGAAATCATTCTCTTTATATTTGGATTTTTGTAGCACATCTATGAAGGATAAAGTGACAATTTTCTCGCTTCTTCTCGAGTTTATAGATATTCATGTACAACAGTAAAACTTCTCATTCGAGCTGATACGTTCTTGTGAATGTTAATAGCGCCTGATCTCTGAAATAAGCCACTCAGGTCTTCCGAGTCAGGGAGCGCGATACAGCTAAAATAGCTTAGTCTCAGTTTTCGCAGCAAAAACGAGAACCTTGCTTGAAAATGATTAGCATGCAGTTGATCATTCTGCTTTTGATCCAGCTGCAGCACTCGAGAAGGCGTGTCAGTTGTCTCAAAGTCTTCGGGGATAGTAGCCAGTATGTGCAATTGTCTTCTGGCTTTCCTGTGAGAAAATGTAACCACAGGAGGAGGCGTTAATCTCAGAGTAACAGCTAGCTTCTTCAGCTGTCTAATCCTATCATCTGTGATTGGCTTCAATCCCTGCTCCACAGCTACCTTATCCCCCACCTCAGCAACCGCTGTGCTACCATTGCAACCTGATGATACCTCCAAGTGCTTACTCCTTTCAACCCCAGTAACCCCAGAATTCTTTACTCTAGCATGAGCTGATCTGAAAGCTTCACCCAAATACAAACTGGGCACTCCGAGAAGAATACAACGTTGAAGGCCGTCTGCAAATGCCTCAAATTCACTAGGCATCGTTGCTTCATCAAAACTAGTGAATCTTCACGTTCGCAAGAAAAACAAAAGTGGGTCTTCTCAGAATCATCTAAAGATCATTTGTGTGCTAGCCATACATAGTGCTGATCTCGTCTATCATCTCCTTTGCCGATCTGATCCGATCTAAGACATCTCCTTTGCTGATCTGATCCGATCTAAGACAGCAAGCAAGGATGCATGCAGTAGTGGGAGCAGAAGTAGAAGAAGAGTGAGAGTGCAGCCACAAGAAAGTCCAATCAACAAAGGAGCATACAAAAGAGCACCACGTGGCTCTCATGCATATGCATGTCATATATTCCAATGCTCCAAAACCCAAATAGAGTCCATTTTTGTTAGCCTTATTTTCCCTAGCTTGTTCTTTGTATTGTTACTATTTTAGCAAAGCTAGAAAGTGGGGCCATCCCATTGAATGAGTGGATGGTTTGAATGCTCCCGAGGGATAACTTTCCAAGAATTTTGTGCAGGTCTAGGTCCGCTTGCTTAGCTCATTCGTTTTTTTTTATCTTTTTACTCTAGGGACACACTTTCGGGCTTTACGAGTTTCCTTTGCTCCTTTCCACCTTGTATATTTCCCTCTATTGTTGATGACACCGATATTGTGGGACTTGTTAACCATGTCATCCTTGCTTTCTTGCAATTTTTATCAACAACTCTCACCTTTGGAGCTTAGGATGAATACCTTCACGTGCATGGCTAGGTGTCCTCAAGGCCTTTTTAGCCTTTACATGCAAGTTTCGATACTCCGATTGATGGGATTTGAGCATTTTATATTCCTATAGGTACAATCAACTTCATGGCTTCTTCTTTTCGAGACACATTAGATGTGCATGTTTGTCACTTTAATGTTGCCAAATCTTGGCAATGCTCAAGTTGCTTTCAACATCCTCACCCAATTTGAGCCAAGAACTTGATGGGTCCAAGAGCCTTTGACACACTCGACAAATAGTTAATCAAGAGACAAGTCTCAATTCATGTTTTTTATGAAGTTGTTGGTCTTATTTGCACAACTTCCATCGCTCTAGCTATTTTTCTAGGAAGTAGGACCCTTGTTGCCTTTGCACTTATGTCTCGGTTTCAACATGGTAATTAGCATGGTCTTCTATTCAGTAGCTCATGTGGAAACATGTAATCTTCATTTTCCACAACATCTTCGTGTAGTCAGACATCTCCTCCCTCCACCTCTACGAGGTTCTTTGCCTCCCTTTGAAATTTTGCTTGGTCATTAGCATGCTCATTTGCGCAACAACTTTTCCAAATCCCGTATTTGGGTTGGATTCAGGTGTGCTCCTATGTGCACAATAAGATCGATGTCTTCATCATCATACTTCAGATTGAGAGGTATGGTCTTTGCAGGTCCCTCAAAAGAAGTTGATGGTGGTTGAGGTTCCCGTTTTGGCTTTACCATACTGATAATGACATCATCAATTGTGTAATCCTTAAAGTGCTGGGGAACATCATATAGTGGATCATCAACTACCTCGGGTGGGATCTTTAGGAATGTCTTCTATAGGTTTGCTGGTAGATGATGATGCTTGACTAGGATTTTTTTGGTTTTGTGTCAAAGGTTTGCTTGGCTATTTTTTTCTTTTCACACATTTGGAATTGCTTATCAGTCAATCGTACATCAAACTTTGATTTGTTTTGTAGCATGCAAGATGTTTGTGGATTTGTAGGGATTTTTTTTGTGGTTTTTCACGACCTAAGTCTTCGTCAATGGTATTCAAGATTTCATCATTGTGTACGTCCCATTGATAGACTTTTATCTTTGGTCGATATACACGAGTGTTTATTGGTTGTGGATGTTGCACACAAGCTAATGGTGATAGAAGTCTAATCACTCTCGGTATAAGACACTTTCCTAATCGCTCTGGATCTAGCAAGTGAATAAGCTGGTTGTCAAATAACTCATGTTCTCCCATAGTAAGAACACCATCCTCACTAGTGGATACTTCGGTAGAAAAAGCATTTTCAGGTATCCACTCAATAGGGAGTGCATCTATCATGTACAAGGGCATGATGGGAGTGTTGATATCCATGGAGTTTATAGTGATTTCGATTGGTGCCTCTTCTTGAACCTCGTGTTCACAAAGAGTGGCATTGACACAATTGATGGTCGCTAAAGCATGACCTTAATTGATAATATCAGTACTCTACACGTAATGACCCTTTATAGTTGAATCAATACTGATAGGTAGTTGAAGACCAATCGTCTTCAATTCGTGCATGTTTTATCTTTCTTGTGGCATGAACAGAGATTCTCTTGTCTCTGTTGCCAAAAATGATTTTTCTTTTCTTCCAATCTTGAATCACTCCGTCCATTTCTAACCAAGGCGTTCCAAGAAGGAATTGATAAGTGTGTGGTTCATCAGAAAAATCTAGTACTATACACTCTATGGTGAAATTCAAACCGACAATTTTAATCGTTAAATTACTATGTGACCTGCAGGTGTCGTCACTCGTTGGTCAGCCATGCATAACTTGTACTTAGGCTTTTCCAATGTGGATATTCCCCATGCTTTAGCTAAGGATAGGGCAATAGTATTCACGCCAGACCCGCTATCTTGAATGGCTTGTACGGATGGGTAAGATTTGTAGTGAAAGAACCTCGTGGTAGTTGCCCCTGCATAGGTAATTGGGCAGATAGGGGAGTAGAAATCCTATCTTCAGCTCTATCAAACTCATCTCGAAATCTCTGGTATTGCCTTTGGGCTTCTATAGGGTCATGGTAAGATTGTGGAAACATGAAAGTATTAGCAGAAGGGGGCCAAGCGTTGTGGTTTTGCAGGTGGTTGTGGTCTAGGCAATTCCTGAACTTGAACTGGAATCACGAGGGTTATATGGTGCTTGTGGTTGTCCTCGTGGTGCATATTGCGGTGGTTAAGAATAGTGCATATGTTGCGTGGGTTGTACCTATAGTTTAATGCGATATGAGTGGTTGTATTACAAAGTATACAATGTTGCATTTCATAAGGTCAGTGTAATGGATGCGCCACAACATTGTGGGCACCAGGTACCTTCTCGTGTATGAATAGCATTACCAGATGGCAATTGCCCTGACAACTGACTTTGGATAGATTTTAAGGCTTTTTGAAACTCTTTGTTGAGTTTCTGCATCTATTGTTGATGTTGTTAATTCATCAACTCAAATTGAGATTTCCAGACTTGGTCTGAATCTCAGGGCTCACTTGGATGATTATCAGGGAAAACATGGTGGGCTCTTTTCTCTTTCTGGTTCTCATCATCAGACCCTTCATCTTATTCACAAATGGCATCGAACTGTTGGAATTAAGCATCATTCCAACTCACCAGTATTTGAATCATTAGAATTCGAGTCATCAAAACACGAATCATTTGAGTTCGTCGCAATTTCTGAGCATCGATACACTATGTAAATACTCTCTCTCTCTCTCTCTCTCTCTCTCTCTCTACTACAACCTTACTCTCTAAAGTTGAATGTCTGTGCAATCAATCAACTAAAGCAGAAGTAGAATCGACGATGAACTATTCGAGTTTGAGGTCTTCGAGTTCTACATCTTCTTCGACCTACTTCGAATTCAAAATCTTTGAGTTCAAGGTCCATGTCATCCACACTGGCCCGTTCGACGTAGACCACGTCACAATTCACTTTAGTACTTTTTAGTAACTGCGTTGTTTCACGCTCGTTGCCCACACAGTCATTGTAATTGTTTCATGTGTATATACATAACGGCAATTCACGAGCATATGTAAGGAAGAATCATAAAGAGCATGATATGATGAGACAAGAGTGAATCATAGTTCCTACGCGAACTCCATTGTGTCTTAATTATCTGATTCCTTAGAATCAGAGATATTCGAGAGAGTGAAAGCCATTCAAGGAATAGAGATATTTATTTAATCTGTAGCTAGCTACATAAGATCACTGCACACAATGCACAACTATTGTGAACCATTCCCAGACACATGACCGTGATCTGATCGTTGTATTCACAACAGCTTAATTCAGATTCTCTATTTTCTTATGTGTATTGCACTATGAATGCTTTCTGATAATTTTCTTTCTCAATTGACACTCACTCAGTTCAGAATGTCTAATCTCGAAGGAATCATGGTTGTCTCAGATGCCTAATTGTTATTCGCTCCCTTCATGGTTGTCTCTGACACCTACCAAGACATTCCTCCATTCGATCTAAATCAATGTTGATGTTGTAGTTTGGTAAAGAACCTATAATGTTCTCTATGTTGGAGCTTTGTTTCCTATTCCGCACCTAATTTCTTCGAGAGTCCTCCAATAGAGTGGTATCAGAGCCATCGTTCCAAACTACTATTAGTATTCAAAACTGCTTTACTATACTTAGATCATTCATCATGGAAGGAACATCTTTAGAAATATGCTTGATCAACAAGTTCAATGGTGATGACTTCCACATGTGGAAGTTCAAGATGAAGATGATACTCACAAAAAAAAAAACTCTGGGGATACGTCAACGGTCCAATAGCCAAGCCGGATGCTGAACCAAACATATTGACCGCCTGGGAAGATAAGGATGGCAAAGCTCTTGCCATTGTATATTTGAATCTCAAAGATTCACAAATAGCTCACGTAGCTAATTGTTCCAGCTCCAAAGAGGCATGGGACATTCTTACTAGTCTATACGAAACGACAGATGTATCGACTCGTCTCTTTTTTGTTGGAAAATGAACTTCACTTTCCTTCATCCCTAGATACCTCCACGTGGGTCTCGCAAAGGCGGCCGCAAGTCAATCCGCAAGTACAATAGAATCAGACAACCACAACTAATCAGGTGCTAAAACACGACTATTAGTTTTACAAGAAAAGCTTAGAAGAAGATGCAAAGATAGAATATAAGTTTGTGCAAACGTAGCGCAGAGAATCAGAGAGAGTAGAAGAGAGTGATATTGAAGAGAAGCTGATACAGCTATAGAATAGAAAACAAAAACTAGCACGCTGATAAGCGGTAGACTGTAAACTCTTACAAAGGAGATTTATAAAGCAATAGATCTTTCTATCAGTTTTTCTGTTGTGTATGCATGAATGATAGTATTGTTTATGTGTATATTGTTGTTCTGATGAATGGATCATATTGACTTGGCAATCAAAAGTTAGCTGTAGATTCGTAATGTGCAAAAACTTAGCGCATAAAATTTTGTCGGGTTTTTTGCATTTTTTGGCATTTTCACATTCTCTCTCTTCGGTATTTTCGCATATTTTCCAATACAGTTAAAACGTGCCTAAGTGCACAAAACTACATGTAGCTTCATGTATTTCGCATTTTTCACTTTCACGAAAAATGCGACAATTACAAAAATGTACTTAGATGCGTAAAATACACTAAGTTTCGCATACTTCACATTTTTTGCATTTTTTGCTTTTCCAAAAAATGCGACAATTACAGAACAATACATGCTTTCGAATCGTAAAAATTGTTAGCTGCAGTTCAGGCCGAAACGATCAGTTTCGCTTCAGTGGTATCAAAGCACTGCAGACTCTTAAATGACAACAAACCTGCAACAAAAAGTTGTGAGTATATTCGATGGCAGCAACTACGTTGTCTAGAAACATAAGATGAAGATGCTACTCAGAGGAGAAGGCCTATGTGTGAAAAATGCAAAAATAAGCTTGGTAGAGGCCAAAAAGCTTGTATATAGATAAACAAACATGTGTGGAGCCTGTTCCCACGTGTGAAACTAGTGTACTTGTCATGTACCATAATCATATAGGTTGTACATATGATTTAATTCAAGTTCTAGTGGCTAAAATGGCCAAAAACTAGTTTTCTAGATATATGACACATGGCATCAATCTACTGATTGCATGAGCCAAATACTTTGGTGAGGTGTCATATCCCATGTGTAGAGGACATCTCACATGTGTGGAATAAGCTGAAGTAGGCAAGTTTTGACTTCTAGAAAATTTCCAAGTTGATCTCCATATAGTAGAAAATTGGACCAAAAGTGCTCAAAATAGAAGGGTTTGTCCAAGTGTCAATTTTGCATGATGAATCATCATATGACAAAGCACCCTCACTCATTTCACACAAACTACTGTGTTTGAGTTGAAAGTAAGTTCCTAGAGAGTTTATCAGTACTTTGAAACTCGTGGGAGAGATAGACTTCTTACTTGCATGTGCTTCTTTTTTGTGACTGAAGCAAGATCCAAATTCAAGATAGATTGATTTTTTGTATTGAGAATTTGTTCTCACATCTGTTCCTAGATTTCATAGGTTGGATCAACATCAGTGTTAGATCCTAGATTGAGATAGTAAGCAACAATCTTTCAACTCCATTTTTTATCATTACTAGAATTTCTTATAGAGAAGATGTCTTCATCTGGTTCACATTTCTTGGAGCACAGTGAGAGATTAACATCTTCCAATTATGCAATGTGGAAGATCAGATGGAATCATTAAGAACATAGTTTGATGCACTCTCCTCACTTCTTTGGAAACTTTGGAAAATTTGATTCCTAAGAGTGAGTATTCTAGAAGTATTCTTTGCTTCATAGATGGACTTAAGTGCATCCCAAGCATCTTTGGCTGTAGTGCAAGATCCTATCTCTCTCAAAATTTCATTAGATACATTCATCTTTATGAAATGTAGAGCCATTCTAGCTCTCTTCCTATACTTAGGAATTTCAGCCTGTGCTTGAGGCTCTTCCTCAACACCAAGCACAATATCCATAACATCCTAGAGTATCAAAATGGACTCCATTTTGAACTTCCAAATTGAGTAATTAGAAGTGTTTAGTCTTTCATTTGCTTCTAGAAGATATCCTCCCAAAGGTGCCATTTAGATGAAGACTTCTTAGTTATTGGACTGCAATATGTTTGAGCTTGTTCCAATCAGACTTAAAGTTGCTGCTCTCTTTCACTATAGGTATTTTCAAGGATATTCTACCTTTCTATGTGAAACACTTGCAACAAAATTTGAGATGGATCTCAAATATTCCACAAGATAAGATTTTCTTGATCAGACACACAAAGTGGATTGAGATACTTTGGCTAGTTTGAATTTTACTTTTGGCACATGTGAAATGCTTCAAAGGAAAATACTATTGACACTCAGAAGGCTCAAAGGATGTTCAATTACTTCAAACTTAGTCTTATCTTCAGTTTCTTGTGTAGGATGCTCAAAACAATGGATTCAGAACAAAGCAAGGTTGAATCAAATCAAAATGCTGTCACTCGGATTTTGGACCTATTCCTATCCTCTTTAAGAGCTTATAGCTCTTGATAGACACATCAGATTGATTTGGTTTCAATTTATATAAAAAGTACAATCATAAGCTTTCCATCAAGCTATAACACCACCATCTTTGGATCTACAAGCAAGGAGATAGAAGGGACTGAAAATTTCTGATAATCACAAGTGCGGAATTCTTGAATTTCGTACTACCACTTTTCAAGTCTGAAAATTCAAATCCAATCCAATTTCATCCAAATACACTTCAGAGAAAGGTGAGAAAAAGTGCAAAACTGCTTTTTTGCTTGATTTAGCTCTCAATTTCTTGTACAATCAGAGATGTTAGCATGCAAAGCTCAATTTGGCTCTGATACCATGACAAAATTTCCAGAATTCACACATGTGGGGAAGATCCACAAGTTAGGTAGATCTAATTAAGCTTTATGATTAGCACAATAACCTGATTCTAGATTGATTAGCAAGATCTAGTACAGAAGTTATGGCTTAACCACAATCTAGCATGCTAAGCAATAGAGAATGATAGCAATGAATCATTAATGAGCAAAAGTACAAGAAATTAGTGTATTAGGATTAGCCTCAACATGAGTTAGAGGGAGAAAGATAGAGAGATAACAAGCAAAATTTGTGTGGATCCAAAATGGCAAGAGATAGCTACAAAGTTTTGGTTCTTCATCATAAATTATGAAGAGAGCTACACATATTTATGGAGTTTGAGGTAGCTCGAGATAGAACCACATCCATCCATCATTTAATGACATCTAAAGTGAAAACTAGAGTCTATGTGAATTTGTCACATCTCATGCATGAATCTCTACCTACTTTTTCCAAGTGTCCTAGTTCTAACTAGAAATGTACAAATCATCATTCATGTGTCCATTACACTTTGTGCATGCCTTGCATGTCACTATGGATCACTTACAATTAATGCATGTGAATTGCCACGAGTTTCTACTAGCATAATTTTGTTTAATTCTATGTCTACAATCTCTATGCAAGTTGTAGTCATCAAAGTAAATATGACATAACCATGTAGCTCGAGTTCTATCTAGGCCAAACTTGGCATTTGCATTTTTTTTATGTCTCAGTGAATTGTTTGAAATCTTTGAAACAGTTGAATGCCTCAGACTTGTTCTTAATGAACATAATGCTAGTAAATATCAAATAATCATCGATAAAAGTGATAAAATATAGTTCTAAGCCCAGAGAGGGAGTACTCATAGGGCCACACAGATCACTAGAATGGACTAGCTCTAGTGGCTTGTCCCCTTGGGAATCTTGATCTAGGTTGTTTGCCTAGTAGGCACATCTCACATACATGTCGAATGTTAGTGGAGGCAACATTAAAGTTTATATATGATAAATATACAAAATTGATCTCATGTTTAGGTGTCCTAATCTTCGATGCCATAATTGGGCATTTGAAGTACTCACATTAGTGGAAAGTGCATATTCGTGATCCAAAATGTACAAATTACCTTCTCTGTTTCCAGAGAAGATTTCTGTATCTTCGAATTGAACAAGGCTCTATAGCCCTGATCAGTAAACTTGCTAATTAACAATAATTTTTTGGTCAGTTTGGGTACATATAGTACATCCTTGAGCAAGGTCAATTTACATTTTAAAGATAAAGGCAAATGGATCCTTTTCCTTCTATCTACAGTGTACTTGAGTCACCGAAGTAGACATACTTCAAATATGCTGGTTTGAGGTCTTCGAATCAGGACTTACATGAAGTCATGTGCTGAGAAGCACTAGAATCGAGTGGAATGTGCTTTGTCCTAAAATGGAACACAGGGTCTTGAGTCATGGATATTGCACTGGTATTATCTATATACATGACAATAGGTTCTGCTTGTTGCTCTCCTATCTCATTCAACAGTTGTCTCAGCCACACGATCTCGTTTGCATTCTTTGAAGTAGCTATATATTTTGCTTCACATGAGGATTGTGTGACAAGGGTCTGCTTTTTGCAAACCCAACTTACTGGCCCTCCACATATCATGAAACATCTGCCAGTGAAAGATTTGTTGTCATCCTTCGAGCTTGCCCAAGTGGCGTCGCTATATGCCTTCAGAGTGGATTCATCTGGTTTGGAATAGACAATGCCGAAATCCATGGTCTGCTTGAGATATCGTAAGATTCTCTTAGCTAGCTCCTAATGGTACTTTCCTGGATTGTTAGAAAATTGTGCTAAAGCATAAACAAGAAAGGCCAAATCTGGTTGAGTGCATACAGTCAGGTGCATTAGAGCTTCGATCAGATTTCGAAAAGGTATATTACTCATTTCGAATTCTTCCTGCTCAGTCCTTGGATAGTCTTGTTTAGAAAGTTTTACTCCAAGTGCCATAGAAGTTTTCTTTCCTTTGCATTCTAACATTGCATAGTCTGCTAGAATTTTACAGGCATAACTATCCTGAGAAAGTTTTATAGTTCCTAATGTTTTATTCCTAGCGATTTCTATTCCTAGGAATTTCTTAGCCTCACCAAGGTCTATTATTTCGAATTCTCGTCCTATAAGATCCTTGGTTTCTTTTATCATCTCTAAGTCATTACCGAACATTAGAGTGTCATCAACAAATACAGCTAAGATTAAGGAGCTATCACCTTCAGTCTTGATAAAGACATTATTGTCTGAAACTAATCTTCTAAAACCAATAGAGATTAAAAATTCAGACATTCTCTTATGCCAAGCTCTTGCGGCTTGCTTTAATCCATAAATGCACTTCTTTAGTTTACAGCACAGATCAAGAAATTCTTGGTTGTGGAAGCCTTTTGGCTATCTCATGTAGATTTCTTCATCGAGAAATCCATGAAGGAATGTAGTCTTGATATCAATATGATGGACAAATAAGAAATGTGAAACAGCTAAAGCAAATAGGAGGGAAATAGTAGACGGTTTTACCATAGAGGAGAATGCCTCTTGGTAGTCTACTCCATATTTCTGAGAATATCCCTTGGCTACCAATTTGGCCTTGTATCGCTTAGCACTCCCATCCAGTTTCAACTTTAGTTTGTAGACCCATTTGCAGTCCACAATTTTTCTTCCTTGGTGATTGCTCCATTGAGTCGATTTCCTCCCGCATTGCCTTCCTCCATTCTTTATAGGACTCTACCATCTCCCTACTACACCCTAAGGTCAATACTCATGAGGATGCCTAACATTACATTCAGTGATGCTATTAAAGCTGTGAAGGATGAAGTCATCATGAGAGATCATACTGACTCTCAAGACAACGAGGACCAAGCATCCATTGTCATAAGAAAATAGAAAGGAAGAATGCAGAAGCCAAACACATCTTCAACAAAAGATGAATGCAGCTCAAAGCCACCTGTAGTATGCAGCTACTGCAAGAAGAAAGGCCACTTGGAGGAAATAGTTGCCTGCTTCTTTGATAGCCAAGAAACCAAGTTCCCTCCAAGAAATATAGTGTAAGCACTTGTGGATTTTCTATCCAACCTGTCTCCTGCAAAATTTGAATCTGAAAAAGCAATCAAAGTCAGATCTTCTCCCTTGTAGAATAATCCATAATCTAAGATAGAAGATGTATACCTCAAGATTCTTTTAGCCAACTTCTAGTGATATAACTTTGGATCCTGCATGTGTTGAATTAGCAATGCATGACCTTTTCAAAAATCTATTTCAAGGCCAAGAATATAGTGAAGAACTCCTAAGTCCTGCATCTTAAACTCAGTACCAAGTGCATGCTTAGTTTCTTCAACTAGCTTCTCCTTATTTCCACAAAGAATGATATCATCTACATAGATGAGAAGAATAATTACAAAGTTATCTACAAACTTATAATACAGAGAAGGGTCATATTAGTTGAAATTTCGTAGAATCTAGTGCAGTATGCAGATCACATCACAGAATCACCATAGCCACTCCTCACAAGCTCTCAAAGATGGCACAACAAAAGTTAATAGATTACAAAGAAACATTGTACATATAGAGTATTCACAAATTGCATGAAAAGGCAGGTGTCCTAAAATTGGCCTACCACCTGTCAAACTAAGGTCGGGCCCAATATGGCCAAATTCGACCGACAAATTTGGGACATGCCCCAAAGTATAGCAAGTACTGTAAATAACTCTGTACAGGCTAATTCTTCCTATGTGTGGCTACTCGGCTAACCCAAGTAGCCCACTACGGGATCAGTGCCCGATCAATATCACGTCCCGATCACAACCATATACAGTAAACCAAATAAATTGTACAGTAATTACATCATCACATTTAGAGCTTACATAAAATGTATATCAGATTAACTATGTTTTCTAACTCTCTCCCATTTGACAAACAATAAGAGTGAAAAACAATAATTTGTAGCAATGTCTGGAGTGTCCAAAAGATGTTATGCATATCCTGCTACTCTATACTTGACTCACACTCAAGCACACCAACAAACCACCAGGTTTGACTCACAAAATATCATGCAAACACAATGTTCATACAGAGAGTCTACCATACTCTCGACCAATTGACTCGTCCCCAATCCTACTTGAACACAAGTGGACCACATGAGCGACATGGTTCAAACTGAGGAAATCCCACTGCCACCATGAGACTTACATCCTCCATCTAGCTAGGCTGACATCCTATCAGACACTTACAAGTACGAACCTGTAAAGCTGACATAAATGAGTGACTGAGGCTCAACCTGAGGAAATCTTACTGCCACCATAAGATTATACCCTCACTAGATAGACAGCTAGTAGACAATGACAAGTCAATGAGCATAAATGACTACTTTGTTTCATTGTAACAAATGCACAACCACATAAAGCTCTGACTCAGATCTAGACTTCCGTGACAAGGCAACATGCAAGCCCACGCACACTCATGCAAACCAACACGAATGATAAAGCGTCAAATACATGACCAAGGCCTGCCCATAAGTGGTATTATGTCGTACCAACACATGTGCCACCTATAAATCCGCTACTACACCACTGGTCACCAAATCAGGTCCTCAACCATGGCATGCACCTATACTAAGATGCTCTCACGTCCAAGCATATCACATAGATGTTCTCATACATCATCCAAGATCAACCATCTCGAACCAATGAGCGCTCCAAGCCTCTTTGCCCTGACATCTTGTCCAATAAGTCCTGAAAGCTGATCCCCATCCATTCCCCATGCTCCAAGCACAAGAGTCTACCAAGGACTCAATGAATGTACACAAACCTCACCATAGGCTATACCTGAGTAGCTCGCCCACCTCCCAAAGATACTGATGATGATCTGCCTGTCCTACATCCCATGTAGGTTCAACTTTCCATGCTTGACGTTGCCAACTCTGATTTGACCAGTATATAGGCCTCCCACCAAGGAGCCTATCTTACCAACACATCCATCATAGCGTCCAAGCCAAAGCAAATGCAAACTAGATCCACTATCATGATGAATAACTCACCCACGATCCATAGCATATCAGGTAGGATAGCTCTAGAACCCTGTACCTTGTACCATCTGATCACCAATTATCTATTACCCGCTGATAGCTCCCCAAGAATCTGTCCGCCTGTAGTGCAACTAGACTCCAACTGGATCTAACCAAAAGCTGCATCCTGCTTACCAAAAGATGATGGATAGAAACAACATGTGATGCAACCTGGAGACCGCTATGCATATAACCATGTAGCTCAACTGATCACTCGCCAAAGTATCAGCTGTCACTCCCTGAGCAACCATCTCCATCCCTGCTGACTCACAACCATGGGCATGCTGGATCCACATCATCCCATAATGCACTCCATGCCCTCAAGATATGTACCACCTCCAGGTACACTCCATGCCACCTACCTCCAAGTAGGCATGACCCATCTCTAGGTCACCAAACATGATGCACCAGCTGAAGAACATTGTCCATACATCAAATGACATATCATAAGCTCACGGGATCCTGAGACTACTATCTCCTTGATCGTACTGAGGTATATGGCTCTGAGTGACTTCCTCTAGGCTTCCCCATGATCTCACCACCTGAGAATCTGCACCATGAAAATTCCAACACTTGTGCCAAGCCTAGACTCCTGCAAATACAGCCAAGCATGAAAGCTATAGATAGCTTATCCACACCCGTGATGATAGATGTCTCCCCATCGATGCCAATGTCCAAAACTGGCCCTGCTGTAATGCCATCATGTACTCCCAAATGAGCACACCATGAAATCCTCACCATCAATGTCCCCTCCAGTAGATCGCTAGCAAAACACCCATCATAGTGTTTGCCCTCTGATCACAACCCGTGCGATCTCCATCAGCTCTCCAACCTAGAGCTGGCTCACAAAGCTTCACGCTTTGTCCATTTGCATTTGCAGCTTCCCGATTCCGTCATGAACCCCCTGTAAGTCCTATCCATGCCAATGACTCAAGTTCAGTATGAAATAGTTGTCCCTGATGATCATCCCATGTCATCCTACAATGCTATCCCTACCAGGTATTCCAATGCCATCACCGATCTCGAAGATCTGAGCATCTACCCTGTAGTGCCCACCTGTATTCCCCCAAGCTAGCTCCAAGCTGCTCCTGTGAATGGTTCCAAACCACTCCCTGGAATACACTGAGATGTGAACTCCAAACCACCATCAAGTCCCTCACATGACTGTGCATGCCAATATCCCTCCAAGTGAACCTGTGAGATCTTCCATGGCCCAAACCAAATGATCTGCACCCTGTCATCACTGAAATCTGCATCCTTGATGAAATACTGATATGGCAAATTGACTTGACTTACCCAGAATAGGCAGTTGAAGTGTATCTCTTTGATGACAAACCTGATACACTACTCCACAACTAAAATGGCTTGATAAAAAATGACTTACCGACTGCAAAATCGCAAAATCATCACACTCACCACTCACCAAGAGCATCCAAAGTGTGATTATTGACCCGTTCTTCTGCATGTCCCACACACAACTCGTCCAATGCAAGTCCGCTATCTTGCCCAATGGCTTCCAACTGACACCACCTCACACTTCCATCACCCATGACCGTCAAAATGTGTGTACCTCCAAGCTAGCCCATATTTCCCTCTGAACGAAAAATTTCCAAGCTACAGATGCGTGTGTCAATGCAGCTATCACCTGACTCGACAATGCCGCTGTCGATCATACCTGTGAGAGCATTATCCCAAAATGCCACTTGACGTTGGTTGGTTCAAACCCCAAGAGTTGAACATGATCACAAGAATTTTTCACCTGTAACCAGCATACCATGTCTAGCTCTCACCTGTGACTGCTTGCCCTCTCAAAATTGTCACCAATGATGAGTAGTCACGTTGTCAAACTGCACTTCTGTCGCCAATACTAGCTTTCTCCACACAATTTTGCTACCATTCGCTCCCATACCACATTTACCACTTCCAAACACCCTATTACCCTGTCAAGAGTAAGTAATAATGATTTCAAAGCGATAATGCCTCATTGTACCACCTTGTAGCAGGTGTCACCAGCCAAAAATTGCCCCAAATTTGGCCCTACGATACCCAAATGGCGAATGTAGCCCATCACTAGGTCACCCGCACTCTGCTCAATGGAATGGTAACAATGGAATAGTTATGGAGGAGAGAGAGCTGCCCCAAAGAACTATTCAAGCGCTTTCTCTAGCACGCAGTCACCCACGGCCATTTTCCAGCTCTCTCTCCTCATCAGGACGCCCTTCTATGCTGCTTCACAGATTCAAAAATAGTAGCCTATGATGAAAGATCCAGACTTTTATGTTGTAAAACCCTAGCTTCAAAACTGAGAGAAATTTTTTGGGCTTTTGTGAATTTCACTCTGAGATTCTTCTTGTAGCTACCTGCCTCACAGAGGTCGCCCTACCTCTACCCATTCGAAGCAATTTATGGCTCTGAAATTGGTGCAGTATTGGCTCCAATTAGACTGATTTTCTCACCAAACCATCAACACCCCACGAAATCAAAAATTTCTAAAATTTCCACCCAATTACACCCTGTAAACTGCCCTGCCTGTGTAACACTGTTCTTTACAGCTCTCTTGCAAATCCAATTGCTTCAACCAGCTGCCTACACAGTCAATTACTTAGCCATCATCAATTATTTTCCCAAAATCACCAGAACTGCAAGTTTTTTTTTTTCTGTGAATTCTCCCCGAAATCCACCTACGACGATCGTTATGATCTTCCCCAAAGCTCCGATCGAAGGAACTTTGCTGTCTCTTGCCATCTGGACTGCCGATACCTTGTATGGAGTCCTCTCTCCTGAGACGCTTTGAGTGCCATTTCTCTTGGTGAAAGACGCTATCCCATAGCTTCACCGGATCGTGCATACCTGCAACACCCTGTAGCTCTGATACCAGGTTGAAATTCCAATAGTATCTAGTGCAGTATGTAGATCACATCACATAATCACCATAGCCACTCTCACAAGCTCTCAAAGATGGCACAACAAAAGTTAATAGATTACAAAGAAACACTGTACATATAGAGTATTCACAAACTACATGAAAAGGCAGGTGTCCTAAAATTGGCCTACCACCTGTCAAACTAAGGTCGGGCCCAATATGGCCAAATTCGACCGACAAACTTGGGACATGCCCCCAAGTATAGCAAATAACTTGGGACAAACTTGGGACTGTACTGTAAATAACTCTTTACAGGCTAATCTATCCTATGTGTGGATACTCGGCTAACCCAAGTAGCTAGCTGGCTACGGGATCAGTGCCCGATCAATATATCCTAATGGGTCACGTCCCGATCACAACCATATACAGTAAACCAAATAAACTGTACAGTAATTACATCATCACATTTAAAGCTTACATAAAATGTATATAAGATTAACTCTAATTTCTAGCTATATTCACTTAGAGTGACATGAGATAGGAGTTGAGCCTTGCATACCAAGACCTTGGTGCTTGTTTCAGTCCATAGAAACTTTTGAACAAAAGACAAACTTTTGATTCATCACCTTCTTTCACAAAACCTGGAGGTTGCTCCATGTAAATCTCCTCCTCAAGGTAACCATTGAGAAATGCATTAGAAACATCAAGCTGGAACATACTCCAATTGTGAAAACATGCAAGAGATATAAGTATTCGGATTGTTACCATCTTTGAAACTGGTGCAAAGGTGTCTTCATAGTCAAGACCTTTGATTTGTGAGTAGCCTTTGGCACAAAGTCTTGCTTTATACTTATTGATAGATCCATCATGATTATACTTGATTCTGAAAACCCACTTACATCCAATCACATGCAGTTGTTTGGTGGCTCCACAAGCTCCCATGTGTTGTTTGACATCAAGGCTTCAAACTCTTGGGTCATTGCTTCAACCCACATCTTGGATTGAAGAGCTTCTTGGACATCTTTAGGCTCTTCATCTGATATGAAGAGAGCATGATAAGAAGTTTCACCTTCCACTTGCCTTCCTTCTTCATCATATGTGAGCCTTCTTGGCTCAGATCTTGCTCGTGTAGATCTTCTTGGTGTGGTAGCTTGAATTTGCTCCTCCTCAAGCCTCGGCCTCACCACCTCTTGAGCAGCATCAAGATTGATGATTGATCTTGCATGAGAATCCTTGATCTGTGCATCATCCAAGTTAAATTTTTGATCTTCATGGAAGATCACATCTCTACTAACAACATTCTTGTCGGTAGAAGGAAGATATACTTTGTATGTTTTTTTAGTGGATGCATATCCTACAAAAATTCCTTTAACCGCACTAGGATCTTCTTTCTTCCTAGTTTCTAGAGGCACATGCACAAAGCATACACAGCCAAAAATCCTAAGATGATCTACCTTAGGCTTTTTCTTATACAACATCTCAAATGGTGTTTTTCCTCCTATTGCAAGATTAGGAAGCCTATTACAAAGATAGTTTGCACATGCAACTACCTCTCCCCAAAATTCTTTAGGAAGAGAAGCTTCTAGCCTAATGGCTTTTGCACATTCACACAAAGCTCTATTTTTTCTCTCAGCAACTCCATTTTGTTGAGGAGTATATGAACAAGAAAAGTCTCTTTGAATGCCCTCTCTCTCACAAAAGTCTTTAAACTTATTGGAAGTGTATTCTCCTCCACTAGCACTTCTCAAAGCTTTCAACTTGAAAGAAAACTGCTTTTCTACATAAGCTTTGAAAGTAAGAAAAACATCATAGACCATGGCTTTTGAAGACAACATATAGATCCAAGAATATCTTGTATAATCATCTACAAAGGAAACAAAGCAATTTCCTTCTCCTTTGCTCTTACTTGATGAGAAATGAACATCAGAGTGCACTAGTTCAAATGCTTGCTTTGTTTTAATGCTTGATCTAGGAAAAGGCCTTCTGTGTGATTTTGCCAGCACACAAGCTTCACAAGGTAGAAGCTCCTTTGACAGTGTCTTTGGTAGTCTAACAACTTTTCCTTCCTTGACCATAGATTGCATGGCTTTGAAATTGGGATAACCCAATCTCTTGTGCCACAAATCCTCCTGAAGAACCTTGGTCTCATAAGCAATATCTGAAATGTTAGCACTCTCCCTGGAATCTAGTTTGTACAACTTACCAATTCTAGGTCCTCTAGCAATAACTTTATTTTCTCTTGAGATTATACACTTGTCAACTTGAAACTTGACATCCAATCCACTATCAAACAATTGTCCTACACTAATGAGATTCTTGGTCAATCTAGGTACATAAAGTACATCATGTAAGCAAAAAGATTTTGATGATGATGCAGGCAGTGGAATACTACCAATTCCTTCAATCCTACACTCTACATCATTAGCAGTATAGATTGATCTTTTTTCACCTAGATATGGCATGAGATTAGTGAAAGAGTTCCTAGAACTAGACATATGGGAACTAGCCCCACTATCTAACCACCAGACTTCTTCATTCTTAAAAGGAAAAGATGAAAAAGTAGACATCATTAATGAATCCTCTCTTTCACTCTCAACACCCTCACACTCATCCTCATTAGTAAGGTTAGCTTGATTAGATTGGTTCTTCTTCTTGAAATAGTTTGATGCATAGTGTCCTTTCTTGCCACAGAAAAAACACTTGATCTTTGACAGCTTCTTCTTGCCACTGGATGTTGCAGCTTGTGGCCTAGATAGAACTCGAGCTACATGGTTATGTCATATCTAGTTTGATAATTACAACTTGCATATAGATTGTAAACATAAAATTACGCAAAATTATGATAGTAGAAACTCGTGGCAATTCACATGCATTAATTGTAAGTGATCCAAAGTGACATGCAAGGCATGCACAAAGTGTAATGGACACATGCATGATGATTTGTACAATTCTAGTTAGAACTAGGACACTTGGAAAAAGTAGGTAGAGATTCATGCATGAGATGTGACAAATGTCACATAGACTCTAGTTTTCACTTTAAATGTCATTAAATGATGGATGGATGTGGTTCCGTAGCTATTTCTTGCCATTTTGGATCCACACAAATTTTGCTTGTTATCTCTCTGTCTTTCTCTCTCTAACTCGTGTTGAGACTAATGCTAATACACTAATTTCTTGTACTTTTGCTCATTAATGATTCATTGCTATCATTCTTTGTTGCTTAGCATGCTAGATTGTGGTTAAGCCATAACTTCTGTACTAGATCTTGCTAATCAATCTAGAATCAGATTATTGTGCTAATCATAAAGCTTAATTAGATCTATCATACTTTTGGATCTTCCCCACACGTGTGAATTCTGGAAATTTTGTCATGGTCAATGACTCAAGACCCTCGTACAGACAGTGGTGGAGAGTTCCTATCAGACGAAATGTCCGACTACTTGGCATGATTCGGCATTTATCATCAGTTCACCACCAGCTACACACCACAGCATAATGGAGGAGCCAAAAGGAAGAACCGAACATTACTAAATGCAGCACAATCAATGATGTCAAATGCTTAGCTCACCAAGAATTTTTGGGTTGAAGCTGTTTCAACAGCTTGCTATCTACAGAACTATTCGAGTACCAAAGCAGTCAATTGAAAGACTCTCTTCAAAGCTTTCTATGGATACAAACCAAGTCTAAGACACCTTCGAGTGTTTGGCTGTTATGTACACATTCTCTCTAATCTGAGAAAGAAGCTTGACCCTGTCAGTTGCAGGAGAATATATCTTCATTGGATACTCGACATCACAAGGAAACATTAGCAAAGGTCTATGTTGTTCAACAATTTCGACATTATTTGCTAGGCCAGCTTTTTGTTTTCTATACCGACCATCATGCTCTTCTTATCTATTGAATAAACCATGCAAAACAGGATGAATTGCACAATGGTTGTTGATTCTTTTAGAATTCGACTTTCGAGTTGTTATTCTAAAGGGTTCACAACATTTTTTGGCTGATCATATTTCATGGTTACCCAATGCTAAAGCATCTGATGAGCCAATAAATGATGAGTTATTGGATGCGTGTCTATTTTATATAAATGCGACATCGTTATGGGCAGACGATATCACAACATATCTAGCCACTAGGGAAATAGATCCTCACTTGACGAAATCGCAAAAAATAAAACTCATTATGAAATCCTTGCCATATCATCTTATTGCGAGACAATTATATAAGCTAGGTGTTGACAATATTACACGTCGTTGTGCACATGAGTGTCCGACATATTATTGCCTTGACACATGAGAGTATTGGGGGTGGACATTTCTCCTCCTATGATACTGCTTGGGCCATTCTTCTGGCAGGATTTTGGTGGCCAACCTTATTCAAAGACACCCATGCTTATGTAAAAGTTTGCAACGTGCAAAGAATACGAAAAAAGCCGACCACAATATCCTTACTCAAATACTTGAAAGTGACGCATTTCACTAAAAAACTAGATCTTGGCCAGTTTAGCCACTAGATTTCAAATAGCATTTATGTCAAGTGGCATATCACTAAAAAACTAGATTTTGGCCATTTTAACCACTAGATTTCAAACAGAATGGAATGTACAAACTATATGACTAATCTAAATGATATAATCATTGATTTTACATGTGGGAACAGGCTCCACACATGTGCAATGATGATATGTACATGTATTTTGCCTAGATCAAGCAAGATTTTGACTATTCTCACAATACTACCCTTAACCTACACTATAAGATTTAAAACAAATTTTTTTCCCTTGTTTTGTTGATTCAGGTTAAGAAAGATTTTAAGCTTAGCTTAAACAGAGAGACATGATCTGTTACTTCTACATCAAGGAAAAATATTAGTTTCCATGAAGCTTCATCATAAGCCACTATATATCACTCCGTTTCAACAGACTTCCTTTCACAACACTTTGTGAAGAGAATTCATGAGGTTTCTTGTATTGAGAGTATGCCCTACCAAGCTTTCTTCCATTGGTTTCTACTCTATGGTAAGCAATTTATGCTACCTCATGATGAAGCAATCATCTCTCTTTTTGGTGACTACTTTCTGGTGTGTTACACTGTATATGTATGAGGATGGTATTTACACTTTACAATGTATGTTTCTAGCATCTCTATAGTATGAAAATGTATGAATGATGATCCGTTGACCAGTTTAGTAGTATACAAATGCATGAAGGATGATCTGCTAACCAGCGATGGATCATCCATTGGTCTTTGTTGCACACAAAGCCCTGAAGGCAGTTTGTTGGCGTTGCACTGACCCTACCTTCTTCACGCATTTATGAAAATGGGTATTCATACCATGTAGGCAACGATGGAGAACAAGTTACCTTGTTGGTTCTGATTCTGATCTACCAACCAGCAATGTACACCACACAATCACCATTCATTGCTCACTTGGGCAGTGATTCTGCATAAACTACTGCTTGTTAGCCGCTGTCCACCAACGATAGACAAATTGCTCACATTTTTGTCTCTTAATGTATGAAATGCTATCTTTCTGTCCAGCGATGAATTAATGGAAGCCCCAAAAATATCTTGATTAAAGGCCAAAATTTTGTACATAGTCATTCCACACATGTGGAGCCTATTCCCACGTGAAGCATAGGCATGATATCAAGAGCCATGTAGGTAAATAGTCAAGTTTTTGTAGTCAGATTGCAATTTTGCCAATTTCTAACTTTTTCAAAATGGTGCAATTTCATTGGTTGGCCTTGGATGAGGGTGTGGCTTCATGAGTGGTAAAACTACAAGTTGAAACAACTCCTCAGCTCAAGCTCCCTGTAGCTTGTATATACTCCAAATTGGAGCTTATTTTTGTGGAATTAATCAAGATCAATCTCTCTCAATTTTCATGCATTTATTGTGATCCAATACTTCAATATTTGTTAATAATTTGTGATTAGGTCTCTGTCTATACATTTGGCCTTCCTTCACACTTGTTAATCCAATTCTGTCATTAAATGCTTTGTTATTGATTGTTCTTGCTTGCTTTATGAGGAAAGATCAACTCTAGCTTGCATCAGATGATAGAATCCTTGATGGCAATGCATCCAATACCTCTTGAGGATTGAATAGATCCATTTTAGGTCCATTATGAGAACAAGTGTTTGATCAAGATTGAATCCAAAAATAGCAAGTTTTGAGTGTTTTTGAGCTAGTTTTTGGAGGGTGAGCTTCTAGCAAATGATAGCATTGATTTGTTGGGATAAATCATTGAATTTGTGTCTCAAGGACCTTCCCACACACACATGAAAATGTGTAGGACTAGAGAGGAGGCTAATCCTTGGAGATCATTCCAAATTAGCATGTTATGTGGTTTTGATGAGGCTTTTTCCACTTTGTGTACAAAAATCTATAGAAATTTCAAATCTATAGGCAGATTTGATTGGATCATCAAATAATGTTTTGATCTAAGTTTTAGGTGTATAAAAAGTGAATTTTAAGGGATGATCAAAGATAAAAACGTGGAGAGAGAGATTGATCTTGTGTTGCTTGTAGTGGTCAAACTTGCTCACTTTGTGTGTAGAATTGTGCAACTCAATTTGATTCTAGTCAAGCTTTCTTTGTGGGATTGTGAGGGTCAAGTTGTGGTCCCATTAAGGTGTCTAGAATAGGGAGGAGTCCCATTTTGAGTTTTCAACTTCAAGTGAGATCTTTGTGAATCTCTCGACACCATTTTCTCCCAATTTCTTGAGGTGTAGATCTAGTTCAGAAAGATTGTTCTTGGCAGATTAAAATCTTTGAAGGTTTTTCAATTTGTGAAAAAAGGACACAAATTGATTTGCAAAGGGGTGCAAATCCATAGAAGAGAAAGAGTCTTGCATCTTTTTAGTGCTTTATGTGCCAAAAAGTAGATCAAGATGGCATCTATTGGTGGATTCATCTTGGAATTTAGTGAAAGACTCAATCCAACTAATTATTCTACTTGGAAGGTTAGAATGAAGTCACTAATTACACTCTAAGACCTGAATGATTTTGTCTTTGATGAGGTGGAAGAGCCTCATGGAGGTTAAGAGTTACAAATGTTCAAGAAGAAGTCCAATCTTGCCTTACTATTGCATCAAGTTGAATGTAAGAAATGAACCTCTAAGAGAAGATGTTGCTTCTTGTACCTTGGCTAAGGAGGCTTGGAATCTTATGGACCAAAAATTACTTCAAGAATGCTTATGTTGAGAAATCAAGCATGAGGGGAAGTGGTAAAAGTGCCCAAGGTTATGTTCTTAGGGTTGTTGGAGAAAGAGGGTGTGTCGTGCGTGAGAAACCAAAATAGCTCAAAAAGAAAACGAAAACGAAGAGAAGAGAACTCAAAACTCGAATGAGAAACGAACTCAAACAGAAAGTGTTCGTGCGCAACAGAATGAGCTATATTACTCTTTCCCTAAGCATGACTACGCCTATCCGAAACGAACGGAACGTTAGTGATAGAAATCACGGTTGTTCTGATTACGTAGCCAAACGTTAACAAAACATCAGAAGAATAATTCATCGCGAACAGCTAGACAAATTATTTGTCGCGAATGATTCACAAAGAGCTAGACTGATAATCAGTCGCGAATTAGTCGTGAAAGGCAAGACTAAATATTAGTCGTCAACAGCTAGACTAATAATAACTCGCTAAGAACATATTACCAGATTGAGCAACAAGAAAGTCAGACAGAATGAAAATAAGCATAGCAATATCAACACAAATCTGAACGTAGAAAGCAAAACATACATGTCAATAATGCGGTAGAGCACAAGACAATAGCGAAACCGCGTGCTCTACAAAGCTAATTCAATCTGTAAGAGAAATGAACCTATTACTGACAATAAAGAATCAATGCACAAGGCATCTACTTCGTCTATCTCTGATAAGCTTCTGATGTTATATCTTACACACACACTTGTTCTTAATCTCTTGAACACTGAATACGCAAGTGGTATTCAATGCTTACACATGCCAGATCAGCTGAGTCAGCAGCAGCTCGAGCTCCCACACTTGTATATCTATAGCCACATTTGGCCATAATCATTAATCAAGTGAGATCTTGATTTTGGAGGCATATCTTGAGTTATTTCAATGCTAGTCTTGATGTTTTGTGATTTCTAAGCATTCTAACTTGTTAGTACTTCTCTATCTGCAGGCAGTACATGTATTGGTCTTCACACGTGTGAAATCAGTAGGCCTTAGTTTTGATCATTGTTGATTGTTCTTGTTAGATTTCTTGATGTAAAATTGATCTAAAGTGCACTAATCTTGTGTAGATTGGTAGATCAATTGAATCTAACCCCCAATCTCTCTTGTGGATCTGTTTGTGATCCATTCTTGGTCCTCATTTTCTGAATCTTGACATGGTATTAGGGCCAAGTACAAGAGCATTGATGGCATTGATCATAAACTACACCTAGTACGTTTTTGGAAACTAACTAATCTAGAGGTGGTGAGTTTGATTGGATAGCTAGAGTGAATATAATTGTACCAAATCTTGTTGTGGGGGTGCAGGAATACTATCCACACATGTAAGGCCATACAGTACTTGTTCTGGAGTAATAAATTATAGTTTGGTACATTATTACCGTCATACACCCAAAAACTAGTCAATTTAGTGCATTTTTCAAGCTTTCTCATGCATTGTTTCTATTCCTTTAATTTTTTTTTGGTTTAGATCAATCATATAACTATAGATTAAGGACTGATTTTGCAAGTGAGAGATTGAAATCTATTAATCCATCATTCTAGATTTGTTCAAAGAGTGATAGGGTGGGGTCTATAAGCTTTCAATTGCTAGAAGACATCTTATGTTCGGATCTCCAAGTGAAACTATAATAAGTTTCAAGTGATTTTTCACTAAAAAATGGCATTAATGGGTGGTTTTTTGCTTGAAGCCAATGAGAGGCTACCATCCACTAACTTTGCCATTTGGAAAGTGAGAATGGAGTCTTTGTTGGATTATTCTTTGCCTATTAGGAATTGCGAGTAAAAATGCAGTGTCGCATTTTTTGCATTTTTCGTATTTTTTAAAGTGTCCCAATGTTAAGGAAATAATTTTGGCAAAGTGTGGGGCTACCCCAATAATCAGGAAATGAGATTTTGCACAAAAATTGCATTTTTCGCTTTCTACAGAGTGACAGTCATGTTCATTTATGCAGATAGAACTGTTTACGGCCAAATGTCACCGCTTATCAGCAAGCAACTTCTCAGAAGAACTGGATGAATGCCATAGGCCCATCTGCCCATCAAGTTGATGTCACATGTCGACGCATGGGCCATGAGCAGGCTTCAATCTCACTCTTCAACCCCCCTCAACTCGACGTTTGGGCCCTTGTGGCTATCTCGCAGTGTTGCGTCCTCATGGGGCCACGCGGTCACCCCCCGAAACAGGCATGGGACCGCGCCGCATGTGACCTCCGTGATGCCGCTATAAATTGGAGAAAAATAAAGCCAGAGAGAGAGAGCGAGAGAGAGAGAGAGAGAGCGCGATCGATCGATCGAAGGGCGATAGCGAGCAGAGGAGGAGGAAGAAGAAGAGTTGAGTTGGAATTGTTTTTGAGAGCAAACAATGAGTCAGCCGAAGAAGAAGAATTTTAAGATTGAGCCGTTTAAGCATAAAGTGGAGATGGATCCAAGATATCCTGAGAGGACCTGGAAGATCCTGGAGGATGCAATCCATCAAATTTACAATCACAACGCTAGTAACCTCAGTTTTGAGGAGCTCTACAGGTTTGTGCCACATTTTGCTTCTGTTTGATGAATTTGGAGTAATGTAAATTAGGTTTGGATTGTTCTCTTCTGATTCTGGTCATTGTACTTGCAACCTCTTGTCCTTTAGGGTTTTGAAATACCACATGGTAGCATGCCTTACTGGTTTCGTTTAGTATGTTTCTGTGTCGCAGTTGTTTTGGTTTCAGTGGCTGAGAGATAACTGTTTTGCACATACTTGATAGTGTTATGTAAGTTTTTGCAGTGTCTGCGTGTTTATGCTTGATTTTGACTATGGTTTTTGAAATACTACATATGATAGGATGCCCTTATTACTTTTTATTTACTATGTTTCTGTACGTGCTGGGTAGTTGTTTCTGTGGCTGAGAGATACTGATTTGCACGTACTTGGGATTGTTCTTTGGCTTATGCTTGACTTTGGCTATGTTTCATGGTCCTTCCCTTAGAATTTCAAATGTCTCCTGGCATAGATGAAGACCGAGGGTTTGAACCAGTTGACATAGCTAATTGAGAGAGAGAGCGCGCAAACAGACAATTGTATTGTTTACGTTTGCTTTTCCGTTCCACTCACTGCTTGACAAAGGGTTCAAAGTAAATCCATGTGAGAGGAGACGCCTCTCATCCGCCAAATGTTCACTCCAAGGAATCCCTCCATTTTATCATTGTTAGTTACTGGGAGGGAACATTCTGAGGCTTCGCTGGCACCACCCCAATAAACTCAGCCCCGGTTCCTGAGAGTTCGGTAAATCTAATTCAGGCGGATTTTGACCGGTCTGCGCCTTGGCGTCAAACATCCAATTCTGTGGGCCTGGAGGAGTCCTGCCCAAATTGTCGGGAGAGAGTGCAGCAATAATAAAATTGTTTTTTTTATTTTTGTGTCTATGAATGCAACAAGATTGCTTGAATTTTGAACGTGCATATAATCTTAAGTGGTTTCTAGCCTTTTACTTATGAATTTACTAGCAGAGGACATGATACCTCTGCTAAACATTGAGTTCATCTTATTGATGGAACCTAAAATAAAATTTTTAGGTTGCATTCTATTTTGCTCGGGGCTTTACGTTATTATATTTGTGACTGCCTACTCATATTTTACGTAACTGGCCTAAAACTAGTTTCTCTGTATGTAAAAGGTTTGAGCATCAATGATGTTGTTTTTTTGGGTCTTATGTATGCTTTTTAAAACACATCAATTGAGCCTCAATGATGTTGTTTTTACGGTATTTTTTTGAAGTTCAGATCCAGATACAACAAGTATTCGTAGCGGCTAATTATATGCATTGTGTGTGTCCGTGTGTGTGTCTCATGGAGTGTGGGTTCTCTTTGCAGGAGTGCATACAATATGGTGCTTCACAAATACGGGGACAAGCTGTATTATGGTCTTCTAAATACGATGACGCAGCATTTGCAAGAGATTGGAAGATTGATTGAAGCTGCCCAAGGAGGTTTGTTTTTGGAAGAAATGAACAGTAAGTGGATGGAACACAACAAAGCTTTGCAGATGATCAGGGACATTCTTATGTATATGGATAGAACATATGTTGCAAATTACAATAAGACTCCTGTGCATGAGCTTGGTTTAAATCTGTGGAGAGATAATATTGTAAGATCTCCAAAAATAAGAGATCGCTTGCTGGACACTCTACTGGACCTTGTACATCGAGAACGCACAGGGGAAGTTATCAACCGAGGTTTAATGCGTAACATCACAAAGATGCTGATGGATCTTGGATCTACTGTTTATCAGGAAGAGTTTGAAGAGGCCTTTCTTGGATGACTGCAGCAGACTTTTACAGATTAGAGTCCCGCAGTTCATTGAAACACAGTGATTGTGCTGACTATCTAAAAAAAGCAGAGAGAAGATTAAATGAAGAAATAGAACGGGTGTCACAGTACTTGGATACGAAGAGTGAGTCAAAGATCACGGCCGTGGTGGAGAAGGAGATGAAATTCAATCACATGAAACTTTTGGTAGAGATGGAGAAGATCTGGCCTTATTCCAATGCTTACTGATGATAAGTATAGTGACTTAGCACGCATGTATGCTCTTTTCTCGACGTGTTTCCACAGGCCTCTCAACAATTCGAGATGTTTATGTTCTGCACATTTACGAGAACTGGAAAACAGCTTGTTACAGATCCTGAGAGGCAGAAAGATCCAGTAGACTTTGTCCAACGCTTACTTGTGAGAGGATAAGTACGATAAAATAATCAGCTCATCTTTTAACAATGACAAGACTTTTCAAATGCTTTAAATTCAGCTTTTGAACATTTCATTAATTTGAATGTTAGGTCCCCTGAGTTTATTTCACTTTTTGTTGATGACAAACTTCGAAAGGGTCTCAAGGGCGTTAGTGAAGAGGATGCAGAAACTGTCCTTGACAAAGTCATGATGTTGTTTCGTTACTTGCAAGAAAAGGATGTTTTTGAGAAGTATTATAAGCAGCATCTTGCAAAGAGGCTTTTGTCAGGTAGAACTGTTTCTGATGATGCAGAAAGGAGCCTTATTGTGAAATTAAAGACAGAATGTGGCTACCAGTTTACCTCAAAGCTTGAGGGGATGTTTACTGACATGAAGACATCTAGAGATACAATGCTGGGGTTCAATTGCGGTGGTGACTCAAACGAGGGTCCAGCTCTGACAGTGCAGGTCCTGACTACTGGCTCATGGCCTACTCAGTCAGGGGCAAAGTGCAACCTTCCAACAGAGATTTTATCTGTCTGTGACAAGTTCAAGGCATACTATCTATCTACACATACGGGTCGTCGTTTGACTTGGCAAACCAACATGGGTACGGCAGATTTGAAAGCCACTTTTGGAAGTGGCCAGAAGCATGAGCTCAATGTGTCCACTTACCAGATGTGCATCCTTATGCTCTTCAATCAGACAGATAGTTTGAGCTACAAAGATATTGAACAAGCAACAGATATACCCTCGCTGGATCTTAAGAGGAACTTGCAATCTTTGGCTTGTGTAAAAGGTAAAAATATACTGCGGAAAGAGCCTATGAGCAAGGATATAAGTGAGGAAGATGTCTTCACTTATAATGACAAGTTCAGCAGTAAGTTTTACAAGGTGAAAATCAGTACTGTGGTTGCACAGAAGGAAAGCGAACCTGAAAAAGTAGAGACCCGTCAAAAAGTGGAGGAAGACAGAAAACCGCAGATAGAAGCAGCAATCGTGAGAATCTTGAAGGCAAGGCGTGTTTTGGACCATAACAACATTGTTTCCGAGGTGACAAAACAGCTTCAAGCACGTTTCTTACCAAATCCTGCCGTTATTAAGAAGCGTCTTGAATCCTTAATTGAGAGGGAGTTTCTGGAGAGGGACAAAATTGACAGGAAAGTCTATCGTTACTTGGCATAATTGATGATGTTTAAGGATGAGAGAACATGTTTGCTAGAAAGCATCGATAAGGCTTTGTGCAGCTCTAACTTCAACCAGTTGGTACAACTTTGCAAAGTATCGAACCCAATCTCTAGCTACTTGAGAAGTTCATTTGGGAAGAAAAGATATTTTTTCCTGGGATTCTGCATGAAGGTTCAGAAGAAATGGTTTCTCTGTTCCAAAGAATGTATGGACATGGTCAAAGGTTGTGTGATTGGGATTCTTCACGATGCAACTACATGCTTTGCCACCCTGTAAGCAGGTTTTGCTTTCACTTTGGATGATGGCCGACAATTTTTGGACATGGAGTGGGCTGACTCTTTCCTCATCTCACATGACATCATTTAAGAGCTCTGAAAAAGCTTCGTAGGATGTTTATGGTACTATTGAATAGTGAAACGCATGTTAAATTGACTCTTAGATTTAACAAGTACCATTCCTTTCAACAATATCAAAGTTTATGTGCATGTACAGCTGCAGATTTTGTATCTAGAATTCTTGATTTTGATGTAGTTGAAAAGGTGGGGTCGATTTTATTTTCTTCACCAACTATGCTGTCTTAAATTTTGGAGGCGCATAGTTTTCTTTAAACCTTTCCTTATCGGTTCATTTGGCTTTAGCTTGTTAAACTAATCTGCAAGCTCCTGAAGCTCTGAACTTTCTGAAATAGCTAATACACTGGAAATCTTGAAATTGGAATAACTGTGCAGATTGGGAGCTATTTAACTCTGATTTTGTGTGTTTAACCCTGGAGTACAAAGCGTTGTTCAACAATTTGCTGATTGTTACTTTCTGAAAGTTTTTTCTGATTTCTTAGAGCAAAAAGGTGACTTGAGGTGGATGTATGAAATACATGATTAAGTGATTGATAGTTGAAGGCTTGCGAGTCTTGTTGAAGTGAACCGAGCTTGATTGTAGTGGTTGCGTGGCTGGAAAACATGTGATCTAAAATTTCTGGCAAAGGTCACATTTTAGGCACTTTTCATCCAATCCTACTGGCTTAAGCATCTTTTTTATTGGGATAAGCGTTGGACTTGCCTCAATCTCTTGGATAATCAAGTGCGGTTAGACTCTACAAGTATGATGATTTTTGAAAATTCATCTTTTGATGGAGTCATTTTGAGTGGATTTAAATTGAGGTCTTATCTCAGCTTTATAAGTTTGTAAAATTTTTGTCACATTGACATAATCTTATTTTGTTAAGTTGTGATCTACACCTAGGTGAAGCTTTATAAGTTTGTAAATTTTTTGTCACATTGACATAATCCTATCTATGATTTACACCTAGGTTCCACCAATTCGCAGTCTTGATGGATTTGGTTAATCACCATGACTGTAATTTAAATTTTGTCTTACTTTTGTTGGCATGCTTGTCGCATATTCGTCTGGAAGTTAGGACAGTCAGGGATGAGTATGGAGCTACTGAACTAGTAATGTTTTATAAATCTACCGATCTAGATTAAAGGATATGGAGGCTAGTGTAGGGCAGGTAGCAAAATCAAGTTCAAAAGAGGTGAGACTATAGTAGTGCTCAAATTTGATAGGCAAAGTATGCTGGAAAGAGCAAAGGGGCAAATCATGTTTGAACACAAGTTGTGACCTACGAATTATGTGCTGTTAAATTGTCCAAACTTGAGCACATGGATATAGGATACATCAGGGATCATGATTGTTGTATCTCATTTACTCGTTTGTGACATTTGCTTGCTCTTTCAATCATGTCACGAACCCCTGGAGCTTATGTGACAGGGCATATGCAAGGTTGGTAAAGTTTTGTTGAACCATCCCCTTTTTGTTGTTATTAGGCACCTTATTCACTGTCATTTTTTTGCAAGAAAGACAAATCTCTGCAACCCTTTCAGATCATCTCTGGGCCTTCCTACAACATTGCTTTTGCAGCCTTTCTCCATGCCAGCTTAATGGAATGCAACATTTCGGCTGGATGAAAGAGAAAATGGGAATTCACTAGCAAGAAGAGCAGATTTTTAATATGCACAGCATTTCTCTTTTGGCAATTGATAGCTATCTTTGGCATCTGCTTTAGCTTTACCTTGTGTTCAGATATTTGTACTTAGCTTTCTGCTTATAAACCCATTATAGACTTTATTTTTGGTTCGGCATTTGTGAAAAGAAGGTTTACATTGACACAAGTGTCAGTGAAGCTGCTTGCATATTTGGGACCAACTCAGACTTTGGCTAAATATTTTTGTATATATAAAATATGTTTTCTAGTCAAGGTTTATTATGGTAATTGCGTTAAACTCTTTGTTTCATGGCAAAATCTTCTAGCAATGAGAATTGAGAACTTTCAAGGATATAAAGCAATCTGGCAAGGTTCAAAGGTGTACTATGTTTTCATGAATATGCCTATTGATTCCCTAGATACAAAAAACATGTAGTCTTATGTACTTCAAGATAACATT